>JAAGAY010146198.1:0-53766 GCA_011801015.1 Ardeotis arabs | reverse complement strand
CAGGTAGATGACATCCATTGCTCGTCCCTTGTCCACCGATGCTCTCACCCCGTCATAGAAGGCCACCAAATTGGTCAGGCACGATCTGCCCTTGGTGAAGCCGTGTTGGCTGTCACCAACCACTTCCTTGCTCTCCATGTGCCTTAGCATGGTTTCCAGGAGAATCTGCTCCATGACCTTGCCAGGCACAGAGGTGAGGCTGACCGGCCTGTAGTCTCCTGGGTCCACTTCATGAAGAAGCATCTCTGCTACATGTAAGATTAAAACAAACGGTAAAACACAAATTTTCTCATTAACTGAGGAAAGTGATTGACTATATACTCCATTACATAAGCAGTAAAATTCAATATATAATTTTAAAACAGATACTTGTTAAATATCTTACTATAATATGTTTTTTTTCCTTTATTCTTAAAAAAATTCTAATGAGAAATTTTTTTTTTTTGCAATTGCATTTACATTTGCAGTTATTTTGTACTTTAAAATTAAACTCAGGATGGTTTTGGCAACAGCTTATATATGCCAGACTTCATATATTGATTATCATTATCAGTATGAGAAAATAGGTGGGAAGCTGGAAACTAAATTATAGATTTTTTTTTTATATATTCACCAGAGTTACTGAATTCCAAAATTAATATGGATTGTAAAGATTTTTAAAAAGTCTTTCTCACTCACATCCAGTAAACCATTTTGTGACTACTGCTTCATTCCTTTCCTTTCCAAGGCAAGATTGTATTAATAGGGAAAATACATTGCAGTCACATAAGTCAAATGAACACAAGATACATCATATTCCAAGAAACACTGTGTTTTGAATTTTAAATATAATCTTTTCATATAAATCGTAACTATTCTGATTATTTTTGACTGCCCATGACTTTGCCAAACACTCACGGTTGGCTGTCGTAGGAGAGAGGGACAGAAGTATATCAAATCTCTTCTCCTATCTGTTCAGGAAGAGAGTAAACATACGTAATCTGATTAGTAATGGAGTCTGACAACACTTTATAAACTAAACTTCATTGAGGCAGTAAGAGAGATGAGCAACAATGTGCCTGTATGGCAACTCATACAATCACCTGTAGCAAACACAGGGTCATAAGTGATGCCCTGACTCTGTCAGACTGCCAGGCACGCTTGATGTCTGGGTCATCTGACAGTAACAGCCAATTGTACAAATACCTTCTGAATGCAGGTAAGAGTCGCACAACCCCTTGGCTCCTCTGAAGGCAGTGTGATATGAAAGAATCATACCTTACATGGGTAATGTGGGCAGCATCCTGCCTACACTGCCAATATCGGTCAAGGCACATGGTGTCAAGGTGCAGGGTGTCAGCACTCTGTCTACACGGATGACGTAGGTCAAGGGGCAGGATGTCAAGATACAACATTTTTCTGTCATTACAGAAAGACTTTCAAGTAATGAAGAAATGAAAAGCAGATGAGGTGCATATAGACAGTAAGCGCATTTGGATGTGCTGTAATTTATGATCCATATCCAGACTGCAGACTATTTTGATATCAAATAGATCCTGAAAGATCCATAAGAACCAGTCTGAACTAGGCAAAAAATAGCTACGACAGCCTGAATTACTATATTAGATAACACTCTGTGACTACCGAACAATAAGAAAAAATACTTTGCTATTAAAATCAACTACTAATTTAAAGATGTAGATGGATATATGTTAATAAATATAGAATGCTCTTTGAGTAAAACTCATGGATGAAGCTCATGGGTAAAATTCTCAAGCTATTTATCATGTTTACAGTTCTAGTCTGAGTTGTCAAGCAATTGATTTGTTTAATTATAAAAAAAATGTTTTTCTTTAAAAGGTTAATTGATTTACAAACCTAAAGCTTAATCTACAGGTACTTGCATATTCCCCTATTTTTATTCCAAACTCTCACTTCATTGTGTGCTACACTTATTGTGTACCTTATGTACGTGTGTGTGTGTGTGTGTATGTGTAAAAATGTGTACATTTCCTCTGCCAGTTTCACAGTCAAGGTCAAATTCTTTGTCCTGCACGACTTAGAAAAATCTGCCAAAACGGTTTGAATTTTAAAATTGATTAAATAATTTCAAGTCAATGAAATTATTTATTTATTTATCTGTTTTTATCTGTTTATTTATTTATCTGTTATTTATTTATTTTTATTATTTATTTATCTGTGTAATGGTCATTCCAAGAATATTTGTATCTATATGAACAGGCAATCTGTGTAAAGGGTTTTCTGGGAAAGAAGATGCAGAGAGTTCTCTCCCTTGTATCTGTGACCTTTTAGATGCTGAGAAGATATCTATGCACTGATGTGAGCAGTCCTATTAACATGTTTTGCTTTCTACACAAAAATTCAAAACACTTTCTGATATTGAGTTTAAAAATACAAACATATTTATATGTGAACTATGTTTTTTTGTGTTACGCTTAAATAGTTATCACACTAGATTTTATTTGCCTTTACATTTCAACTAGTTCTGATCACTCATTTGGTCATCTGTAAACCATAGATTAGAAATAAACATAAGCTTCTGATAAAATTAGACAAAAAAAAAATAACCTTTCTATAGACAGTTCATCTTCAGGATATTTCTCTACAATACTACAACTTTCATTTATTTCAATGTAAAAGCGTTATTATTATTTCTTGTTAATTACTCTTTAGGTTCCTCCAGTGTTACACCTTTCAATTTTCAAGAAAAGAGTAGATGCAATAAAGCAAGCCTTGGAATATTACCTCTTGTTACTCATGCATGTAGGAGTAAGTTGAGACTTTTCACTGATTTGCATTTTTAAGATGCATATCTAGGGGAAGAGAAAAACAAGAAATATAGGTACAAACTGAAGCAGAACTTTCTTGGAATTATATTTGACATTTTATCAGCAGAAACTTTCAGATTCCAGTTCTAAAGAAAAATACAGTCTGTTTTCCAGACTAACAACCTATATATCCTGTCACTATGTTGAATGGAGAGAAGATTCCATTGAATTTTTGTGTAATATCACAAAAGGGTAGGCCATAGACCTTGTGCCAGGTAGAATGAGGAATCAAATCTCTGAGAATTGCAGTTTATTCTGACAATCTTGTAATGTGAACTAATTACAAAAGCATTTGGAGACTGAGGAAGATATTTGGTTTTACACTTAGTTTTAATGAGAGTTAGCCTCTGACAGCTGTATTTAATTATGGGTCCTAGAAATAATTAAAAAATTAAATAGTCTGTCAAAAGGCAGTCAGAAATACAGAAGAAAATGCCCTAATATGGTCAAGGTCTTCCATATATATATACATATATATATGTGTGTGTGTCAGTCTAAGTTCAGCAGACTATTTGGCTATTTGAAGGAGTTCATTCACTTCTTGATTTTCTGATTGAGAAAAGAAATCTTTACCGTCTTCCTTTAGATAAACTGTCTGTGAAACTGAAGAATGGCAGACATGCAGGTATTTTTTTTTTTCCCTTCAATATGCAAGAGGTTACAGTTTATTTTTTGGCCCAGCTGATGGCTGGTTGTCTCTTTAGCATGATCAGTTCTGGCCAAATAACCTCTCAGATAGATTTTACTGCCCCGTTCACACACACTACATTAAAAACTCACACTCATACTTTGCCAGATATAATTTGACCAAGAGGTAGCTTTTAAGTCACCCATGCAAATAAAGTTTGCCCTGAGAAAGATAGAAAAAAAAAAGTTGAGATAGAAATTTTAATGATGCAATAAATTAAATATAGTGTTACAGAGTAGTACCAAAACCATAAAATAAATACTTGGGGAAAAATAAAAAATAACATGAGGGGAAAAAAATATTTTAAGAGAGAGATATACCTTGATTAGAGAGCAGTAGATATTCTGTCTTCTGCTATTTACAAGAAAGAAGCTAAAATGTGGAGAAACACCACATTCCCAATGTAATTTACATTCTTCATTTTGGCTTTAAACTTAACTCTAAGCATGTACAATATGATGATTCTGTGATTCTAATATTTGCAAAGAAGAAAGAACTGTGAAAGAAAACTGGTAGTACAATGAAGTGTGCTAAATAGCAGTTTCTTGACTATTGTTTTGACTACTTCATGCTCTGAAGATGGCAGAGGAATTACCCCTTTCAAATAGTTGAAAGTAGCAGGGCTCCCCAGTGAGTCAACTTTCTTTCATGAGATAAGAGCTGTATAGACTTGAGACTAGAAGAGTGGTTTGGGTGTTCCTTAGAATACTCTTTAACATAAAAGGAAACTGCAGATTCTTAAATTATGTGTGCTGAATTTTCACTTCTCTAAACAATCCATTTCAGATGAAGGAAAGCTTCTCTGTGTTGTGTGCATAAAGTTTTCAGAGGGGGGGAATCATGAAGGTCAGAAGAATCAGTCCATGTAGATAAACAGATTTGCTGAGCAGAATAATTATATGATTTTGCCCCTGAAATAAACCTGTATATCTTAGCATCCTCCTAGTATATCTTAAATCTTACATAACTTTTTATCTTATGCAACTTAATCGAATCCCAGTTTGGTATTATCAGCAAACTTACTAATAGTGCATTCAACTGCTGCATTCAGATAATTAATAAATATATTGAACATAACTGACCCTAGGATTGAACCCTGAGGAACACCGCTTGTGAGCAGTCACCAGTCAGATGTAGTCCCATTCAAAACAACCCTTTGAGCTCTGCTCTTCAGCCAGTTCTTCACCCAGCGCACTGTGAACCCACTCGTGCCACTGCTGGACAACTTGTCAAGAAGGATGCTGTGAGAGACGGTATCAAAAGCCCTACTAAAATCCAGAAAAACTACATCCACCACCTTCCATTCATCCACTAAATGAGTGATCTTGTCATAGAAGGATATGAAATTAGTTAAACAGGACTTTCCCTTTGTGAGCTCATGTTGACTGTGCCTCATGACTTCATTATTCTTTAAATGCCTTTCAACAGTACCAGGTATAATCTCCATAATTTTTCCAAGAACTGAGGTTAGACTAACAGCTCTGTAGTTCCCTGGGCCTTCCCTCACATTGTTTTTTGTAAATTGGATAACATTGGCTAACTTTCAGTCAGCAGGGACCTCCCCGGACTCCCAAGACCTTTGGTAGATGATCAAGAAGGGTCCTGTCATAACATCTTACTAACTCCTTCAGTACTCCAAGATGAATCCCATGAAGCCCCATGGACTTATGAACATTCAGCTGATACAACCAGCCCCTTACAGTCTCAATGTTCACAAATGGAAAGTCACTGTTCCCACAGTCATGGTCCTCTGACTCAGGGGACTGGGCAGCCCAAGGTCCACCAGTGTTATTAAAGACTGAGGCAAAAAAAAACCAACCCAACATTAAATGCCTCCACTTCATCCTTGTTAATCAGATGACCATCTTCAACAAGTATTGGTCTAATGTTTTCTTTAGACTGCCTTTTGCTATTAACATACTTTAAAGAGCCCTTCTTGTTATCTAGAACAACATTGACCAGTTTCAACTCTCCTTGAGCTTTGACCTTTATGTCTTCTCCCTGCATATATGAGCAATGGCTCTGTAATATTCCTGTGAAGCCTGGCCTTGCTTCTAGAGATCAGAGAATTTTTTTTTTCCTCTTGAGCTCCACGAGGAGTTCCCTATTCAGCCAAGCTGGTCTTTTGCCCCACTTACTTGACTTATAGCACAGTGGAATTGCCTACTCCTGTGCTTCTAAAAGGTAGTCCTGTAGTCCTTAAAGACTGACCAGCACTCGTGAACTCCTAAGCCCTCAAAAGTAGATTCTCAGGGTATTCTGCTAAATAACTCCCACAAAGGCCCACAAGGCTCGTGCCACTTGCTCTATGACCCCTTCTTCAGCTTCTTCACTTCTTCCTTTCTTTTTTTTTTTTTTTTTTGCTTTTTATCCGTCTTAAATACATTATTGCAGAGGCGTTATCACTGAACATTCCATCACCAATTGTCTTGGCCCTGGCCAGCAGCGGGTCTGCCGTAGACCCGTCTGGACAAAGGGGAAACTTTTAGCAGCTTCTTACAGAAGCTGTCACTGTAGCTCCCCCTTCTCCCCATTAAACAAAACCAACACAGAGGACATCTTTCCTAGTTGACTCACTGAGTACCTATGACAAGAAGTTATCTCTTACAAACTTTAAGAATTTCTAGCACCTGCTTGTCACAGCAGTATGATATTCCCAGTTCATGTCTGAGAAATTGAAATGTCTCATAAGGACAAGGGCTACCAATACAGAGATTTCTCCTAATAACTGATAGAATAACTCATCAGTGCTTACATCCTGGCTGGACGATCGATAGTAGACACCCACTATGATATCTCCTTTGTTTTCCATCCCCCTAGTCCTCACTCAGAGGCTCCCAATTGCATCATCCCTAACTGCAAGGTCTGTGCAAACTTCTCCCTTACATATAATGTGACCTCTGCACCTTACCTGCCCTGCCTATCCCTCCTGAAGAACCTTTATCTTTGACACCACGTCTGAAAGCAGTTACACAGCACTGAGGCTATGAGTTGAGTGTTCTGGCAATATAGTAAATATAATTCCTAGAAAAATCTACCTTAATCTGTTGTTCTTCTAGGAAAACTTTCCTGGGTTTGCTTTGGGGATTTTTTGGTTGGTTTTTTTTTTGATTGTTTTTATACACAAGACACTTTTCAAGGGAAACTTTTTACATTAAAATATATATATAAAACTAACAGGGATTATTCTTGATTGTCTGCAAAACTGTAATTTTTTTTTCCCACTTACTAACTGTTGGAGAAAACAAATAATCCTGACTGATTAGGACAAGTAATGGAATCTTTCAACAGAAGAGAAATCTGAGGTTTTCTGAAATCTGACTAGGTACTACTACATACAACTGCCTCACAGAGAAGTTATATGTTTCTCCATGGATTTTAGGGAAGGAGAGGTATGTGGATCAATATACACGCAGTATACTGAACATAGTATTTTGATGTAAATAGCATAATTTACCTTTACACTTCAAATAATTTGGCAGTGCCTCTTACAGATATGGAAAGTGTATGTGGAAACATACCTTTCTAATTTTTCAGCACTTTCCTCCATTCTGCTTTGAACAGAATGTATTATGTTATGTTCTTTGACTCGTATATACTATTAGATGTACTTAAATTGTATTTAAACATGATTACAAGAAAATAAAAACGTAAGGAAAAAGCTTAAATGTGAATATATCACTATGCATCTGTACACGTCTTCACAAGATAATATAGGCTGTCTGAAAAACACTTGGCATTGCCATATTTCAACAACATTTTAGTATGTGGCTCTGTTTATAACAATAACTCCATAAAAATTGCATTGAGGAACTTGAATGGTTATTGCTTCACTGCCTTTGAATCAAGTTTGCTGATGCATGTTTTCTAACTGCCAGATCTGAGCTCTGAGAATCAGGCTGGGTTGTTTCCATGTCACAAACCATCACCAGTAAATTGAATCTTGTCAGCCAAATTATGCTCTGAATTACACTTTTTTTTTTTCCCAAATTTCCTTCTTCAATGACATTCCAGAAAGACTTTTCAGGCAAAAGCATCACGGGTATAATTTGGGTTCCAGGCTGCTGACTATTTTTGAAATCAAGCTAAATACAAAAAAAAAAAAACCTAATAAGTCAGTTGCATTCATCAGTTGTGGCAAATATTACTGTAAGATCTAGACTAGATATAAGGAAAAAAAGATTTTACACTGGGAGTGGTGGAACAATGGCACAGGTTTCCCAGAGATGTATTTGATGTCCCATCCCTGGAAACGTTCAAGGCCAGGTTGGAAGGGCTGTGAGCAACCTGATCTAGTTGGAGATGTCCCTGCTCCTTGAGGGGGTGGAGGGGGGCGAGGGGGTTGAACTAGATGACCTTTACAGGTCCCTTCCAACCCAAACTATTCTATGATTCTATGACTCTATGATAAATTGTAAGATAAGTCCAAAGAGCAAAGGAAGATCTTGTGCTAGAGAAGCCACTGAAGAAAAGAGAGGCTCTCTTTCCCACAGTTTCACACTGTCAGCAAGTGAAAGCATCAGGCTTAGAAAGCTTTGCATTTACTAGCACAGCAGAAAAGTAGTCAGTTATTTATTATATATACTGCTTCACAGTGTAATGTCTTATTGTTTAACAGTAGTAGAACTGTCAGATTAAAAATAAATATTTCATGACTTGTAACAGTAATGAGTTCTTGCTTTGATGTATAATCCATTATTAAACTCACCAAATGCTTTTTAGACTAGCTTATGTGGGTCAGCATTAGGCCTTTGTAAAATACAGCTTTCTAGACAGATGGTTAGGGGTTGTCATTAAATTAGCCTGAATCAGTCGGTATCCCATCAGTTAATCTCATATACTATAAATGGCAGATGAGTTTTCTTTGTACTGATTATGCAACTTACAGCATCTGCCCATTTTCTGCTTGACTGTGTCCTGTCTGAAATGGTCATTTCCCCAAACCTGCTAGAGCCAATCAAAAACCTGCTCAGTTTGCAAGAAGACTGCAGGCACATGGCTATTCAGCTTATATTTTCACCATAGGGTACTTAGCTATTATGTATGAGTACGGGAAATGATGTAGGATAAAGTCATTAAAATGCTGAACAGTAAGAATTATGACCATGATACACATTATGACAGCACTGGAGAAAATGCTCATCTGTGTACATTTTCTAGTTGAATGGCATTTAGTTTCTTATGATATGGGAGAAAGCTCTCATTATTGAATTATTTGATTCATATTAATGTAGTTAAATTTTCTTCCAATCATAACTTTCTTGTTATATTCATGCCTTTAGGTTTATAGGTTTGCTCATAGGTTCCTAAAAGAAATTCTCAGATTCTAAAAACTGAATTAACTGGAAAATAAATAAAAAGCTAGATACAATCATCCTTTGATAGTTACTGGCAGAATAGCATACTATCCATTATTTTCCCATTTTCCTTCTGCAGAACTGTATAACAGATGCAGAACTGCTATGTGGATGGTAAGAATATAATCTTAACATGAGAAGTTGCTATCTTATTGTCAGACTAAGAATCACAAGTACTCTCCGTATATTTTTTTTTCCCTTTGTAATAGCTCCTAAGTAATTGCAGTATGATGACAGTCAATAGTGGTAATATATTAAGGATAAATTTGTAAGACAAAACTTTTGCACTCCTAATACTAATAATTTAAAAGAAAAAAAAACCAAAAAACACAAACATAGCTACTCCCTACTTATGTTTATATCTATGAAATTAAAGAGAAAACAATGACTTCTGACTAGGACATCACTGGATAATTATAGAAAAGACTATGCTTCAAAGCTCTTTAGTTTCATGTGTTACACATTTATACTACAGCTATGTGTTGTAATAACATTGTACTTGCTCTTTGTTACAGTGTCTATTTTAAGCCTACAGAATCTTACTCAGGTGACTGGGAATATAAAACCAAATTTCTTTCACTGGATTTCAGCTGTAAAGAAAAATGTTTATAACTAAGATTTTTATATTCTATTCATATTTTTGAGCCAATATGTGTCTATTTCCTTAAGAAGCAGAAACAGTCAAGTCCTACGGAAGCATTCTTTAAATTCTTATCTCCAGAAGTAATTACAGGGCTAAGTAAAAAATTCTTACCGCAAGAATAGACTTACACTATACACACATTGCAATGCAACTTCATGTCACTGCTTGCTATTCTGCGGTAGATCAATTGTCTGGATAAGATGTTTCACAAATAAACTATTTTATCGAAAGCAGATATTAGCAGAACAGAATCATAGAATCATGATTTGGACTGGAAGGGACCTTAAAGATCACCTAGTTTTAACTTCACGGCCATGGACAGGGATACTTTCCACTAGAGCAGGTCGCTCAAAACCCAATCTAACCTGGCCTTGAACACTTCCAAGGATGGAGAATCTACAACTTCTCTGGTCAACGTGTTCCAGTGTCTCACAAAACTCACAGTAAAGAATTTCTTCCTTATATCTAATCTAACAAAATTTGATAGTAAATGGTAGATGTTACAGTGATTTAACAAGATTTGATGGCAAGGCACACTGAATTATTTACTGCATAGAGGACAGAGTCAGACAAACCTTTCAGGGAGACCCTCTTGTTGAGTCACGAGATTCAGAAAGGACCTCTTTGCTTTCTAAAATCCTTCTCAGAGAGAAGTCTACATGCAACTGGATCCAGTCCTAGTCTCAGGCTTGACCAACGGTTTGTCTAAAGGAGTATATGTGCACAATCAATCCTTTATATCACTTATATAATATTTCAAAGTTTAGCATGTTATTAGTCACTTACTGAGGATCTGTTGCAGCAAGGAATCTCTCAACATCAAGGAGTAAGCCTGAGAGGCATCCCTGCTCAAGGAGAGATCCTGGCACGCAGCTTGCTGCCATGCAGGAGAGCTCAAAGGGCTCTTGGGCTGCTCCCTGTTTATGGAGTAAGATAATTGACTAGTAGTCGTATTTGCACACTGCCTGCAGATGTTAGTTTTTTCCAATTTGGTTGAGTTGAACATTAACTAGCACTGTGGTTAGGGGGGTGCATCGCCATTCCTTGGCTATTGTGTTGTTACCTGTCTCCCCCAAATCCGCTTTGAGTCAGATGCCACCATTACCATCAGGACCAGACATTACTACTACTGATGGCTGTCACTTGAACAGGGTTACAGGAAAAGTGGTCAGACTGGGGGGATTTGGAGCACACCATCACAAGGAGGCATCAACAAGTTCTATATATGAAGGAATGGTATTTTTCGTGTGTTCTGAGAAATTCTAGAGAAGTTCTAAGATAAACATCTACTAATCTCTTGGCATTGACATTGAGATCACTTTCACTGCTTTCCTCCTTCTATTCTTTGTATCACACTTCTACTGAAATTCTAGGGTGATTTTCAGAGGTATCCATCCAATATACAGAAGTGGCATGTCCTGGATGGCTTTGCCAGGGAAGAAATGGATCGTGAGTACAGTTGCTTTGAGATTTTCTGTTAAGACTTTTTTTTTTAAAAAAAAAAAGTTATTTTCTAAGGGACAGCATGTATGCTAATGGATGCAAATATGATTGTAAACAAACAAGCAAACGGATCCCTCACTATTTCCCTTTTGTTTCACCATATTTCAAAAAAACATAAGTGGATTTATGAAGCATTTATTTTTGCTGATCTGAAACTAAGTGCAAAGATTTGTATTTCTCCTTTTTCTCAGTTAAATTTAGAATTCCAGCTACCTAAAATACAGTATAGCCTCAGAGAGCATATATTGCTTATTCATGGCAATAAGCTCTCTGGGTTGCATAACAGCCTTGTTTTGATTGAGTCATTTACTTCACTGGATTTACAGTCTAGTGATGAAGACAGCCTGTGAAGACAACACAAGAGACACTGAAATGGCAATTCTCATCAGGCACTACGTCAGGGTGTAACATAGCCTGATGGCTCCCTGGGACTGGGGACTGGGGCTGTCAAGGCCTCAGGGGCTTGAGCAGGGCCTGCCAGCATGGGCCCAACTCATCCCTCAGCCCAGAGAAGGGCAACTGGAAGAGGATGGCACCAGGGACAGCCCCAGCCTCAGGCATCGGGCACCTCCCTGTGGACAGGAACAGGCCAAGGCTGGGATGGGATGCAGGCCCATGTGTGGGCCCAGCTCAGCGAGGCTCATGGCCAGGCAGGGCAGGGCTATAAGGAACTGGTTACTGGCCCTTCTGTGATGTCACTGGGACAGGGGCTCATGGTCCCAGAGGATTGAAATGTGGTCCTGGGCTGTGGCCAGAGTAAGAGGAGCCTGGACTGGGAAAGGACATTCAGGCCTGTGATGCCTGCAGGGTAATGGTAATCTGGAATATAGGAACGTGCAGTAGGGAGAAATAAAATAGTCGACTATATTGAAATTTAAAAAAATAAACAGTATATGAAAAATAATAAGATACTTTAACACTATTCTCCAGTTCATAACTGACTGAATCTGTCTATCTGGAGAAAATTATTTTCCCATAAAATCCACAGCTGAAACAATTGCTAGCTAATGTACAAGCAGAAGTTACTTCAGTAGCAGAAATGGTGCAAAGCACAGGCAGAAAGGAGATATAGTATGTTGTCAACAGAATATGAAAAAGTATAGTCATCTGCAAAGCAATACCACCATAATAGAACAATAGTATACAAATTTCAGCTCTGCTTCATGTAGCAATGTATCAGCTACTCCTGAAACTTGATAGTGAACAGTAGAAAGTAGGAGTGATTTGCTAGAACTAAATAATCCCCACTTGTGCTTGCCCCAACTCGTTTGTGTTTATCCAAGACAGGTTATGAGAGTTGAGCTTGTTCAGCCTGGCAAAGAGAAGGCTCTGGGGACACCTTAGAGCAGACTTACAGTACCTAAAGGAGGCCTACAAGAAAACTGGGGAGGGACTTTTGACAAGGACATATAGTGATAGGACAAGGGATAATGGCTTTAATAGAAAGAGAGTAGATTTAGATTAGACATAATGGAGAAATTATTTACTGTGAGGGTGCTGAGCAACTGGAACAGGTTGCCCAGAGAAGCTGGGGATGCCTTCTCCCTGGAAGTGTTCAAGGCTAGGTTGTATGGGGATTTGAGCTATTTGTTCTAATGGAAGGTGTCTCTGCTCATTGCAGGGGGATTGGAACAAGATGATCTTTCAGGTCCCTTCCAACCCAAACCATTTTATGATTCTATGATTTCTTGAGCAACTCTGTTTTCAGTACTGATACGTTTAATTTTTTTTTGGCTAGCTTTATGTTCAGTTTCTCTTCATAGCATAATTAATACACCTTCTACCATGATAAGAAATATAGTGATTTTTATCAAGAAACTCACAGTTTTTGTCATTTTAAAAGGTGTCCTCCATTCATACAATTAATAAAATAATAAAATAAACCTACACAGAGCTTTGTTGTTATTAAACAGGTACATAATTTATGAGAGCTTTGTTGTTTTTACAGCTAAATTCACAAAGACCCCAGGACTTGGAACTCGCATCAATAATAGATAGCAACAAAAAAAATAAAGTGCCAGCCTAGTATATTAAAGAGTGCAAGAGAAATGAGTTGCTTGGTTTTTGCCTATTCAAATGAGGAAAACAACCTAGATTAAACTTTTCTTTAGATATTACAAAATATTAGTTTTGCTAATTTTCAGGGAGGTATATTTAAACCCTGTCACTTGTCAGGAAGACATCTATTTACAGTCATCTTGGCTGACTCTTATGTGGCTCTCATACTATTTTTAAACTTTATCTGGCAGTTAAAATACCACAAAAATAAATGACCTAAAATGATGAGTAGACAATTAGATGGATTAAAAAAGACGAGTCCTTCTCTACTACCATCACTCCCTTCATTCCTATTTTCCTCCATTTCACACTCTAAATATTGATTAGGATTGTTGAAAAGTATTCTATAAATTTATTTTTTATCTGAGTCTCTCTGGCTTGATTGAGTCCATTCAATTTTAACTATTAATAAGTGCATAAATTAGAACAGCTACGCTCCAGAAAGACACTAAGGTGACTAATAACAGGAAGCAGCTTTGCTGTATCAAACAAGAGTTCGATCCATCTAAGATCTCACTGTCCCTGTAGATGTGACTTATTTTTCTTCATTAACAGACAGTTCCAAGGACAATGGTGTTTTTTGGTTTTTTTTAAATTTCAGTGCTTCAGTCAAGCACCTAACTTTAAGGTAGATGATTCACTGAAGGATGTTCACCATCAGAGAGTGCTTATATTGCAATGTGATTACATTACAGATGTTAATAGCAGTGAGAAAATAGATTTTTTTTTCAAATTACAATTTTTAACTTAAAGAGCAAACACAAATTTTTTTTTCCCTCCGTTTCATAGAAGCATAGAATGGTTTCATTTCAATGGGACCTTAAAGATCATCTAGTTCCAACCCCACCCCCCACCATGAGCAGGAACATCTTCCACTAGACCAAGTGCAACTTGTCCTTGAACACTTCCAGGGATGGGGCATTCTGTTGGGTTTGGTAGTGGCAGGGGCTACAGTGGCAGCTTCTTCAAGAAACTTATAGAAGTTTCCTCTTTATCTGAAGGACCCAGCCAGCTCAAGGACGGACCCGTTGCTGGCTGAGGCCGAGCCAATTTGATAATGCCTCTATCATAACGTATTTAAGAAGGGAAAAATAAAACAGAAGTGTAGGCAGAGAGCGGATGGTGTGATACTTGCTGGTCTTACCCTCTGGCCTCCTGTTGGGCAGCTGTCTGGGCTGGCCTGGCCCTGCTCAGTCAAGAGGAGAGGAGAGGTTTGGAGAGGTTTGGAGAGGAGAGGACAGGTTTGGAGAGGAGAGGTTCGGAGAGGTTCGGAGAGGTTTGGAGAGGTTTGGAGAGGAGAGGTTTGGAGAGGTTCAGAGAGGTTTGGAGAGGTTTGGAGAGGAGAGGAGAAGAGAGGAGAGGAGAGGAGAAGAGAGGAGAGGAGAGATGTGAGAGAAAATGAGAGGCATCTGCCTGAGCCAATTGTGAAGAATAGTTTGTGAGAGAAACAGCTGTGAATGCCAAGCTCAGTGAAGAAGGAGGAGGAGGAGTAATGTTGCTCCTGGCAAGATTCCCCTGCAGCCCATGGAGGCCCATGGAGGAGCAGATACCCACCTGCAGCCCAAAGAGGACACCACATCAGAGTGGGAGGGTGCCCAAAGGAGACTATGGCCTCGTGGAGAGCCAACATTGGGACAGTCTGTTCCTGAGGGACTGCACCCCGTGGAAAAGGACCTGTGCCACAGCAGTTCATGAAGAACTGTAGCCCATGGGATGGACACCATGCTGGATCAGGGAGGAATGCGAGGAGTTCTTCCCCTGAGGAAGAAGGAGCGTCAGAAACAATGTGTGATCATATACCGCAACTTCAATTCCTTATTCCACTGTGCTGCTCGGGAGGGAGAGGTGGAGATAGTCCAGAACAAAGTTAAGCCCAGGAAGAGAGGAGAGGTGTAGGGAGGTGTGCTTAAGATCTATTTTTGTCTCTTATTTTCCCACTTTGGTTTTCTTGTTAATAAATTGAATTTGTTTTCCCCAAGTCAAGTCTGGTTTGCCCATAATGGTAAGTTGAATGATTTCTCCCTGTCCTTATCTTAAACCTCAAGCTTTTATAGAATCATAGAAGGCTTAGAAGGGACCTTTGAAGGTCATCTATCCCATATTATCTTTCCCCTATTCCCCTGGAGGATGAGGAGAGTGAGTGAGTGAATGCATAGGGCTTAGCCCAAAGTGAGGCTAGGCTACAACAAGCATCTACAGCTTCTCTTCACCTGTCTTCACAGGAGAGGTGCTGCAGCCCTCTGATCATCTTCATGGTCCTCCTCTGGACTCAATCCAACAGATCCATGTCCTTCTTATGTTGGGGGGCCCAAAATCTGAATTCAGTACTCCAGGTGAGGTCGCACAAGAATGGAATAGAGGAGAAGAGTCATCTCCCTCGATCTGCTGTCCAGGCTTCTTCTGATGCAGCCCAGGACACGGTTGTCTTTCAGGGGTGCAAGTGCACATTGCCAGCTCATGTTGAGCTTCTCATCAGCCAACATCCCTGCCTTCTTCTCAGGGCTGCTCTCAATCCATTCTCCACTCAGCCTGTATTTTCAAAGTGATGTTAGAAAAAAAAAATCAAACTGCATTAAGTACTTTACAGACTGTGATCACGCTCAGGCTTGTGAAGGTTAGAATTTGGTGTATACACCTGTATGGGTGAAGTTGGAAGACAATGTCTTTGGAACTGGCCTGGGTCATTCATTCTTATTACAAGTGCGGTTTGCCTCTCTCATGTATGTAATCAGCAAGAAATCAGGGAAACAGCCATCTGTATGTCTACGCCCTTATCAATTAACTTTTATGCTCAGAACCTGCCATTATTATTTTAACAATATTAAATAAATTTAATTTTGAAAAATTTAATCTATATTGCTTGAAATTTTAGATTTTCAAAGGGAAAACCTTCTACTGCAATGTCAGTTTAGCAGAAAATCCTTCAAAAGGTCAAAGTCAATTGCCTTAAGTTGGTAAAATCCCAAAGTGATTTTTTTACATTCACCTTTGTTGTTAACTCAAAGTAATATCTCCTGTGAGTAGTTTCATTAAAACCAAAGGTCACTGGTGACTGTAAATTCCCAGTGCCAAGGACAATATCTTAATTATCCAAATATGCAAAGTCAAGCATATTACAAAACTCTATAAGATACTGAGACTCTATAAAATTAACTTCTTTACAAATGTTAGAGAAGATAATATATTAATATATGAATTTACTAAATGGACAACATAGAGAATCTTTAATGGAATTATTTCATTTAGTAAACAAATGTATCCCTGTATGAAATATCTCAATATTCAAAACTGACACTGTAACAGTGATAAACATTGCAATTTTATTCTGATATTCCTAAATAGAAAAGAGTTAATAGATGATAAAAAAAAAAATACCTTAGGTCACAAACAAGAATAGCATAATCTTGAATAGAGGAACATCAGAAATTTGAATGTCGATAAGAGAGGGTATTATTTATTCTCAAAAATACAAGTAACATCCAGCACCTGTATCAAAATTACAAGGAAAGCATGTAATAGGGCAGGACTGAATAAATACCTTAGAGAGTTATTAAGTGTATAGAAAGTAATACAAAAGTAATGGAAAATATTTTAATTGTCAAATTTCTTGAAGCTTTGAAAGTACAAAATAATGTAAAAATGGCCAATTATTTTGTTGAGCTGGATGCTGCAAAGCAAATAAGGAAGATCATGTGAAGGCTTTCAGATGCATAAATAAGACGAGTAACAGTATGGGATGGTCTTGATATGCATTTTGAAATAAATGGAATTCTACTACAAATATGCTCTTTCTAGGTCTCATAAGAAGCAAAGTAGTGCAGAAGTGCAGTGGTTGCTGTTAGTGAAGGGACAGATAATTTTACTTTCTATGATCACAGGAATGGAGAGAATCAAATTAATTTTACAGACGGAATCACAGAATCACAGAATACTTGAAGCTGGACGGGAGCTCTGGAGGTCATCTGGGCCAATCCCTGGCTTGAGTAGAGCCACCTAAAGCCAGTAGCCCAGGACTATACCCAGACAGCTTTTGAAATAATGGATATAATAATGGATATAAGAATAATAGATAATGGAGTTAAAGCAGAAAATTAGTTTTTATTTGCAAGAGATTAAATGATCAGACACTGCCTAAATCTACCAAAACAGAGCAGAGAGAGAGCAAGAAAAATTGGTATGAAACTGCCCATAAAGTGTGTATCTTTCTCTAGAAATGTGGTCTATACAATTTATCAGCTCTTTTACTCTTTTATTAACAATATAGCTAAAATTATGAATTTGTAGGTAGCATTAGCTTGTCTTGTAGGGTCCACTTGTGTTAACACAAAGTACATAAATATCTCACATGTATGCTCAACTTGGAAGCCACAGGGAAAACTAATTATTTATCTGAATATTAGTATCATAAACAAATTTCAGAAAGTTTAGAGTTTCATGCAAATCACACTTCATTAGCATATTATTATAAATAATCCATTTTACATTAAGAAATTTATTTTTTTTAGTCTTTGCTCCTGAAGAATATTTAAATGACATTCTTCTGTATTTTACAATTATGCCAGTGGAATTTCAGGCTTTCCTGCAAGAAAAAGGTGGCCTTTAAACCATGACCTATTGCCTGTCTACACTAAAGGCTCTTCAGTCCAAATAGTTCATCTAATAGACTTTGAAGAAAATATAAATTAGTTAATATTGGAAAACATATTTTATACTTTGATAATGCCAATGCTTAAAATGTTGAGCTGTTTCTGCTAAAAAAAAAAAAAGGCAAAATTATGTTCTATGGGATGAACCGTGATAATTTCAGACAAAAATTACACTTGTCAAGAAAACAGAAGAAAACTATAAAGTATTAAGCAGTGCAACATTGCTAATTCAAATGTGGATGAATATGCATGAATAGGTGCAAGTAAATTGTATGCGAATCTTTGTGTGCGTGTATGATTATTCTTCTACTTCTGTCATTGTTTGTGTGCATAATAGAATACCACAATACTATTTAATGTTTCTTACAACACATCTATGATTAAATTACTTATCCTTTCAACTTTGCATCCATGAAATTGAGTCTACATTATGCTGCAAACAAAGCTATTACTTTTTTTTTGTATTAAAAGCTAACTGACCATCACCCTAACTAAAAAAAAAAAACATTTAGTTTTTTATTTCAGTCTCATTTAAATTTGTGGAGATCATGTACATATTTACACGCTTTGCTGAACTGAGAGGTATGTATAAATCTTAAATGACAACACTTCAGTGTCTTCTTATAGTTATAGCAGATTTTGTATCTGGAAGCAAACATTGAGAGTTAGCTACCAAGTGGCAATAGAAAAGGTAGAATTTTTTTTTTTGATTGCTTCCTTTTTCTAGCTATGATGCACTATCATACTGCTATTATTGGATTAGTAATACAAAAAAAAAGGAGAAGTATTGAAATATTCTGTTATAATTACTTGTATTCTGTATCGTAAAGAAGAACAAAAATATTAAAAACAACTACAGAAAACAATTTGGAGACTGTCTTCTAACATTTGAGCATATATGCTTAACAGCTTGATTATCCTTGTTCTATCTGGTTTAATAAATTTCATTTATTACATGCTTCAAGTGTCATAAGATATACAACAAAAAAAGCTATTTGACAGAAAGAAATGATGAATTGAAAATTTGTTCTTTAAGAAAAAGCCTCATGATAACCAACATTGTGAGATTAAGTTTACAGAGAAAAAGGCAATCCAAAATATATAAAAAGTAAAACTTTTTTCTTTGATGGCAGATTAAAATTCTAGAACAGAATTTCAGGTCAACACATCCAGGTCTGACAGAGACCCTGAGGAAATCTACTGTCTTAACCAATCATCTATTCGTTTTTCTTCTATGATATAGGAATGTCTTGATACATAATACCTTATAAAATGAAGACTCACTGAACTACCAGGAAGCCCAAAATGTAGTTTCTAGCTTTGACTTAATGCCCTGAAGATTTTAGTCTAATATCCAGTTCATTTATTTTCAATGCCAAATGAATGAAAAAAAAAAAAAAAGAGAAAAAAAAGAGTTTGAACAAAGATCCTTGAGGGGTCAATTGCAAATATATGCAGTAAGAAGGTACCTAGAACACAGGGTTTTCTAGTATTAAGGTATCTCTTATGATAAACTTTTTTCATGTAGCTGTGTTCACAGGCAGAAAGAAATCAGCAAGAATGAAACAAGTGGTTTTAAATATGCAATTAAAAGCTCTCTCTGTAAAAGAAAAAGAACTAGATAAAAAAGGTCGAATAAAACATGACAGCAAATGTAGTAATTGATCAAAATCTCAACTTTATATGATTTAAAAAAAGACACAAACCTCTAAACTTGAAGAGCTCTAAAGTCTGACTTGCTGGAAGGCAAACCACTATGGTTTTGATACAGTGCATCAAAAAATCTTGCAGGTATTTTGGCAAAGTAAAAATACATTTAATAGTTGTAACTCCAGCTCCACATGGAAGACCTATGCTTAGAAAACTGTTATCCTAGCTGTTTTTTCCAATGCCAGGTATTGATGCTGCCACATATTATGATGTTTACTGGATCAATTAACAACAGAACTGAGTTTAAATGCTGACTGTCATCTTTGATTAAGATGTATTTATATGATATTTATCAATTTTATATATTTTAACTTACATGATAAATAGAAGAAAATAAAAGCCATTAAAACTGAAAAACAACACATTATTAGGTAGTAACACTTCCATTTTAACAGTTAATAGCAAAATTCCTTATCTAGGACCAAGAAAATGAATATAAATATAGGAAGGAAAAAAAAAAATCTAAAAAAAAAAGTACTGTATTCCTGAAGCATGTTAGATGAATATTTAAGCATTTTTTTTTTCTGTAAAGAATAAGAAAACACATTCAAAACAAATGTGTTTACATATTTTTCTTAATAGAATTGTAACAACCTTACTTTAGCTGTGTGTAGCCAAACCATAACTGTTGCTATATTCCATATTCTGACTAAGCATAATATTTCTACACTTTTAAAAACTCTTTCATTGCCTGCATACAGTGTAATATCTCACAAATATTTATGAATATGTTTTTGAAACATTTATAGTAGAGGACTGCTACTTAACGGAAAATTGGATGACCGTTGTATGCCTACCAACATCTTTTTGTAACTGGATTCAACAACGCAGAAGTTAAATTCCAGTCCAAGTTCGTGTTTTGTACCTGAAAAGAGGCATGAATGTTATTGTATAAGAACTCATATAATAACCAACACCTCCCAGGTTATAGTTTAACTATGAAGCAGAGATTCTATTTATATGAATTAGCATGAGTTATTTCTTTGTAGCATAAAATTGAAATGCCTAAAAATTTTGCAGAACTGAGTTCCAGACATTTAGATGACATACATTATATGTTTTGATACTGGTAGCCAGTCTCTCAGAATGCATGAACTGGACATCTCAGTAAGTAAGATGCTCTACATTTAAAATGGGTATTACTCTTAAACTGGACATTAGATGTCCTATCTAAAAGGAAGTAACTTTCCTAGAATCACAGAATCATAGAATGGTTAGGGTAGGAAGAGACCTTCAAAGGTCATCTAGTCTAACCCCCGCCCCCGCTCCACAAGGCGGGGGAAGGTGTGGGGGGGTGTTCTTGTTCCTAAGAACAAGGTTTCTCTAGCTGCCAATTTATACAATAATTGAAGGCAGAAAGGAAGGAAGACTGGAAACATAATGTAAAAGATGCTCTCCATCTTTTCTGTTGGAACTAGTGTATTTGCAAAAAGAGTCAAAAGGAGACTATTTTACTTGCAACACAGTAATTAAATTAGCAAGATGCAAACTTTTGGTATTGACTTCCTGTTACCCGGCATATTTATAAATCTGAAAAAAAAATGAGAGGAGAAAAAATGAACAATTCCAAAGTAGCACAGACAGAATATCCTTTTCACACTCAAAAAAAATATCCACACAAGGACTTCTGCCAACTAACCGCTATATTTTACATTTGTGTACCGTTCCCAGATTAACAAAGCATGCCCTTCAATCATAATTGCATACTGATAGCCCTCTGCAAGTATTTTCTATCTCAACTTTTTGAATTGTCCCACTCAGTTTTCAAAAATTAGGATATCATTATTTCAGTGAACTGTATCTCTCTAAAGAGTAAAAACCATATATTCAGATACATATGCGCTAAATACTGAAACGATAATTCCTTGATTTCTGACCCTCTTTGTTACAAGACAAGTATGTATACTTTCTCAGGATATATCAAAGTTCAGGGACAGAAAAAAGCTGTGAGATTAGTGCCAAGTTGCTATTGTAGAAAATTCTGTGGTTCTATGGTAGGTCATGTTTCTGGAAGCAGTAAGAAAGTGAACTGTTTTCAGTTTGGTTGCTATGCTTTTGGCTCAGAATGAGTTGATTGTGAAAGGATTATTCAGTCTGTACAAAAAAAAACCTATGGTGTTTCTAGAGAAGCACATTTAATTAAAGAAAAATAAAATTACAATGGAAAGCAATAAAAAAGTGTTTTATATGCTCTTGAGAACCTTGAGAAAAAAGAAGATCATTGAAGTTAGGAGTGATGCAACCTTTTTGTTAAAGAAATTTAAATAAGTCAGATATTTCAATTGCTTAAATGATAGGTCCTATCTAAGAGTCAGAGAGAGTGTTTACATGCAAAAATATAATCTTAGTTTAATATGGAATTTTCTCTGTAAGCGAAACAGAAAACTTTAAGGGACAAAAATCTTAGGAAAAAAAGTCAAGATAAAAATGTGAATAGCAAAATAAATTGTTATGAATTTTGTAAACATTTTAACTTTTTAAATTTACTTTCCTTTAAATCAGTAATTTAAAGTTAATTTAAAGACTGTATGTCTTTCAGGAGTGTAGCTGCTATTGTATTAAAAGACTCAAACACAATAGAATTATAGTATGACATAGCTTACTATGATTTGTCAAACCTTATGGAGCATATAAAATGTATTCATGTGAAGTATTTGTTTTCTCTTCCAGTACATAAATATATATAATTGCCCCCGACAGCAGTTTGCATTATACTTCTATTATTTGTTAATAGCACAGATTATTTAGCTCAATGTAGTACAAGTCTTCATGTAGTCAACCACTGTCTAAAGAGCACAGGAGCAGTAGTGTAACAGCTTTTCTGAAAAACTAAATACAAAAATTTAATTGCTTTAAGCATAATACTAGGTTTCTGTTTTATCTTATAAAATATCAACGTTCTAAATTATTTTTTTCTTAAAAAAACCCCACTTCAATAATATTTCTTTTACAGGAAAACGTCAGCATCAAAATACATTTCTTCCATTACAAATTTTCATAAAATTTGCAATCTTTTCTAAAATGATATTATTTTGGGGGGGTTTTACAGGGGTGTTCAATGATGAATTTGTTCATGGTGCATGTTATTCGATCAATATACAGTTCACCTTACTTACTGATCTATGTTGTCAATATAAGGTCATAAATAGTACATAAAAGTTATTAAGAGAAAGTTATAACACTTGAATCCAAAGATTATTTCATTTACATCTCCAACACAATATACTTCTACACAAATTGCATCCTATATCTCCTTGTTTCTCTCCATTGTCAATGAAGAAAATTTACAATATGTAAATTAGCAGATATGACAGAGTACTTGGACAAATTTATTACTGTAATGACAGTTAGAAGTTTTTCTGAATTCCAGAGCATCTCAAGTGGGATCAAACATCTGTTTTTAAGCACTGAATGTAGGCAGTTGCATGTACAGAGAAATCTCATGCCTGCACTGTTGGCACTTGAGACTTCTGCAGGGGTGTTGGCATATAGGTGTGTTCTCCCCTGGAAAGGAGTATGGTAATAAAGACAAAATATTCTAGATATCTAAAATGATACTAGGTCTGTGTATAAGAAACAGGGTCTTTATAGCAAGTATGCAATTCCAGCAGGTTACAATGAATATTTCTAACACATATATAAAAAAAAAAGTTAAGCAACATTCCATTGCATGTATAAATGTGTTGGAGAAACTGTATTATGCCCAAGACATCCATTGAACCTGGCAGATATGAATCAGGATTTGTGGAAGATAACAATGCTGGTGAGGAGTCTGGAGCACAAGTCTTAAGAGGAGCAGCTGAGGGAACTGGGATTGTTTATTCTAGAGAAGAGGAGGCTGAGGGGAGACCTTATTGCTCTCTCCTGAAAGGAGGTTGTAGGGAGGCGGGTGTTGGTTTCTTCTCCCAAATAACTTGTGATAGGACAAGAGGAAACGGCCTCAAGTTTTGGCAGAAGAGGTTTAGATTGGATATTAGGAAACACTTCTTCACTGAAAGAATGATCAGGCACTGGAAAAGGCTGCCTAGGGAAGTGGTGGCATCCCCATCCCTGGAGGTGTTCAAAGAACATGTAGACGTGGCACTTCGGGACATGGCTTAGCGGACACAGTGGTGTTAGGTTGATGGTTTGACTTGATGATCTTGGAGGTCTCTTCCAATCTTAAGATTCTATGATTCTATGAAGACACTTGGCTCACAACAAGGAGACCTAGGATGATATTCTAGGATCTATTAAATGGCACTAGACAGCATTTATAGGAGTAACTAAATTAAGGCCTAGGTGTTCATATTTGAGCTCTAGATGAGGATCAGTCACAGAGACCTGATTGGCCTCTGACAGCTGCTCCTGTAACAGCTACTCCAGAAGGACAAAGGCTTCTCATAAATCTTCTGTCCATTCTACCTTGGATGATCTAGATATCTCAAGTAACATCACTAGTTTGATTCAAATGCCCATACATAATCAACTTTTTTTTTTTTACGATTTGAGTTTCCTTTGGATACCTGATACAGGATAAGCAGATAGGACATGGTATCTATGAGAATACCTCTGGAAGGATTTATCTTGAGTGAAAACTAGCTTCCAGATGCCCAAAAGCATCTTAAATTGCCAGAGATAAATATGTGTGGTCAAATTAATTAGGCTCATAGTAAATGCAGGCAGTAAAGTAAAAGGCTTTCTTAAACTGATTAATCACAGAAACTATTTATAAGTCATTTCAGTAGCTTTCTAGATTCTGTTGGCAGAAGTTAATGATAGATTAAAGCACTACTGCTAGCTGAGGTGTGATGGATGTTCAAGACCACACAGTATTACTACAGACAGAAAATAGGATTTGCAGGAATCTTACATTCTTCTGGGCAGCACCTAGAGGTTTGAGTCCACCTCACCTAAAATGGCTGGGCAGATGAAGCTCATCTTTTTTCCCTGAGGCTCATTTGATTGCAACTATCTATGTACAACTGAATTGATCTCCAAAGACTGACAATAGCAGGAAGTCAGATAAACAGCTTGTAGACGCCATGATCCTACCACTCTGTGTTTCTTCAAGAGCTGACAAGGAATTCTTGGCTCTTGCATCAAACTCTTTACAAAACCTTTTGTGTGTACCTACCTTCTCTACCCTGTAGATGAGAAAAATCTGAAAGAAATGTCTTTTATTCTATTGGCAGGAGGTTTTTTTTTGTTTGTTTGTAATAAATACAATAACTTTGCAAGAAGTGTTATTAATGGCAGTGTCAACACTACAAAATTAATTGCAATTTTAATTATGAAACTATGGATTTATTATTTGTATGATGGATGCCATAATGATTGTTTTTTTTAATATTGAGTTGCTTTTTTTTTTGCATAAACCAAAAAAGAATCAAAATATAATTTCAGCCACTTATACATGGGCAAGGGAAGATGCAAATTTTTCATTTGGCAAGGACAAATTATGGATGTTTGTGTGACAATAGATCTCTTTAGTAACTGATAATATCTCATCTAATTTTCTGGAAAAGACAAATACTCTAGGTAAAGCAATTAAAATATTTTAGCAGTGGCAGCATTCCCTTCCCCATATTTAAATGTGGCAACTACTAACCATAGTTTTTATTAAAAGGCAATACATGCTTGTTAGCAGGTGTTTCAGTGAATTGATTTGAACTATGCAAGTCTTCTAGTAAAGTAGTTATATCCCTGTGGTTCTTCTGGTGGCTATGATAATGCTAATTAAAACAATAGTTCATTTTCTCATACTACATCAACAATCATGATACATAAGACATGTAAGTGTTTTAAGTAACACCACTTATTGACTCAAAATGTTCATATACTTTTAAAATACAAATATGTGAAGTAAAATGCAGAATTTTTTATGTGAACTTTTAATAGTATGTCAGTGTATTTATCCTGAAAAGCTCATTTTAGAAAGAAAGTACACAAAACAGCATTATGTCTTAAGTCTTTCAAGCCACTTAAGAGTCCAATTAAAAAAGCATGTACTGAATAGGCACATGAGAACATCTTTGAATTGTCCTTTTTGAGAAGATATCTTTGTGAGGCCTGATTATAAATGCTAACAAGTCTTAGAAGACTGAAACCTCATTTTAAAGTGAGTAGAATTCTGAGGGATATTTTTAGATGTTCATTTTTCTACCGTAAAGTTTTGAATGCAAAACAGAACATAGACTGGGGAAAAGATAATTCATATATATATTGTTTGAAAAGGATAAGTAAAAAGAAATAAAGCTTAATAAATATTGGATACTAAGAAATTATGATATATATAGGACCACAAAAAAACTCTCTCTAATGAGGTGGCAGGATACAAGAAAGAATAAGAGGATGGACAAAGAATAAGGAAAAAGAGAAAATTGAGTTCAACTGGAAATATTTAGATGTAGTCTGGGAATTAGTATGAGAGAATACATCAGAAACCAAATACATTTACTAGAGGTTCCCTTAGAAGTTAATATAATTCAGATTATTTTAAATCAGTCAGATCTAGGAATTTCTAAATGATATCAAAGTAGTATATAACTAATTTTTAATAAAAGTCAAAGAAAATATCAATGGCCTCAAAAAAGGTTGCTAGTAAGCAGCAACCGTAGAAAAGATTCTCTGCTCCATTGTGCCCACTTCTTTTCTGTTAAAATATGACTACTCTCTTATTAACATGTATGTGAGTAAGTAAATTGAATTTATTTAACTTTCCTCATGTGCTCTGTCTGTGTCATATATTGCAACTGGGAATGGAATTGTATCAAGCACATATCACCAGTTTGTTTTACAACCATCAAGATTTGACTCAAGCTGCTTAAAACAAGGCAACAGAATGCTAAAACTATTTACCATATCCCAAAATTTGTGGACATAACAGCCTGAAAACCCTGACACACTAGTTAACAATAATAGACTTATGCCTTCCTATCTGATCCAAAAGCTGCTTGGGCATCTGGTTCTAACTCTTTGTCTTCTCAGAAATACTCTGAGACCTAGCAGTCAACCATCTTCATAATTTTCAAAGGTCATTATAAAACAGAGCCTCAGAACAAATAAATGTTTATACAGTGTGGATAGTCAGGGGTCAGGATGCATGTGTCTATGGACAAGCAAAGATATTTGACCCTATGGATATACAGTTTAATCCACTGGTTCCAAAGTTCTCCAAGCTGTACCATACAGGAGAATATTGTTCAGTGTACTGCCATACTTCTAATAAACTGAAAGAGCCAGGGCAACAACCTGAACACTAGTACTGATGTGATTTTAACTTAAGCCAAATTCAAGTGCAGAAGATGCAAGCAAAGCTGTACCACCTGACGAGACAACAGTCCCTACCACATTATACACACCACACTAGATATAGTCTTACAATGTGCTTATATGCACAGATATCTCACAAAATTGCAGTTATAGCAGCTTAATTATTTTGAGTATGGCCAGTAGAGTAATGTATATGGGGAAGTTTGCAGTTTTCTGTTCTCAAGATGTATTCAGCATTTTAATCTTTGACATGTTAATGTATTGTTTCATTTATTCAAGAACAAAAAACATTATACTGCTTCATCACACAATACTACTTAGTAATACCTGCATATCTAAGCCTTGTATATGCATCAACAAGTGTTACAGCAGCACGGTTGGAAGACCCTGATTTCTCTGAAAAATGTTTATAGTTTTACCTCTTTCCTTCTTTTTGGCAAGTCAGCAATGTCTTTACATCAGCAAGAGTCCAAGGTTACTCATTAGAATCCCTTAGTTACACAAAAGATTGATTAGTAAGCATCTTAAATAAAATATCAAGATTGTATATCACCCTCTGACAGGTCCCAAAACATATATTATCATCAAACCATACAGAAAATTTGAGTGAAGTATTTTTGGCATAGTTCTAATACCAGAAGCCTTTAAAGCGTGTTTGTGTTAGGTTAAGTGATAAGAAGCTCATCAGCACACACAAAAGAAGGTGCAATGGCAGGAGCAAGTAACTTAGTACCGTGAAGACATAGACCTGCTGCAGTGGATCTGGAGGAGGAGGGCCGTAAGAATGATCAGAGCATCAGAATGTCTCTCCTGCGAAGAAAGACTTAAAGGGGACTTATAAGAAAGATAAGGACAAACATTTTGCCAGGGCCTGTTGTGGTAACAGAATCAGAATAGTTTGGGTTGGAAGGGACATTTAAAGATCATGTAGTCCAACCACTCTGCAAGAAGCAGGGACATCTCCAGTTAGATCAGATTGCTCAGAGCCCGTCCATCCTGCCCTTGAATGTTTCCAGGGATGGGGCATCAACCACCTCTCTGGGCTACCTGTTTCAGTGTTCCATCACCCTCACTGTAAAAAAACTTTTTTCCTAATACCAAGTCTGAATCTGCCTCCCTCTATTTTGAGACCATTACCCCTAGTCCTATCACAACAGGCCCTGCTGAAGAGTTTCTCCCTGTCTTTCTTATATACAGAACATAACATTTAAATGCTACACAGATCACCCACTTTAAGAGAGAAACTAAAAGCTCATACTGACAGGAATAAGATAGTGTGCACAATCCTCCTTTATGTTTGTAGTACTTGAAATCCACTAGTTCATGATTAAATGGATAATCACCATGCCTGCTTGAGGTAAACTTATCAGGAACTGTGTTAATAAATAAGAATATGGTGAAATAAGACCTAAGTTCTCATTTACATTAGCAAGTACAAGTACAAGCCTGGGCGGAGAATGGATTGAGAGCAGCCCTGAGGTCTTGGGGGTGTTGACTGATGAGAAGCTCAACATGAGCCGGCAACGTGCACTTGCAGCCCAGAAAGTCAACCACATCCTGGGCTGCATCAAAAGAAGCGTGGCCAACAGGCTGAGGGAGGTGAGTCTCCTTCTCTACTCTGCTCTCATGAGACCCCCACCTGGAGTACTGCATCCAGCTCTGGTGGCCTCAACATAAGAAGGACATCGACCAGTTAGAGTGAGTCCAGAGGAGGGCCACAAAGATTATCAGAGGGCTGGAGCACTTCTCCTGTGAGGACAGGCTGAGAGAATTGGGGCTGTTCAGCCTGGAGAAGAGAAGGCTCCGGGGAGACCTTATAGCAATTTTCCAGTACCTAAAGCGGGCCTACAGGAAAGACAAGGAGAAACTCTTTAGCAGGTCCTGTTGTGACAGGATGAGGGGTAATGGTTTTAAAACAGAGAGAGGTAGATTCAGACTGGACAGAAGGAAAAAGTTTTTTACAGTGAGGGTGCTGGAACACTGGAACAGTTTGTCCAGAGAGGTGGTGGATGCCCCATCCCTGGAAACATTCAAGGCCAGGTTCGATGGGGCTCTGAGCAACCTGATCTAGTTGGAGATGTCCCTGCTCCTTGCAGGGGAGTTGGACTAGATGAGCTTTAAAGGTTCCTGCTAGCCTAAAGTATTCTATGATTCTTAGTATACCTGGTCAAGTGATCCAAGCTAGAAAACCATAGAAGTTCATTATCATCAGTACTACCCTATTTCCTCAACAGAATCTGAATTTATTTTTAAGACAACTTCTACAAATCAAGTAATAACATGTTTTTGAAATATATTGAATGCAATATGTTATCTGAGAATACAATTCTGAACAGCTCTTCCATAAATTTTAGGAAATTTGTGCACTGTAAATTGTATCTGTTAAATTATAAACATTCATTTGTAATATAATTTATATTCCAACTTTTAACCTTTCAGCTCTTGATTTGATCTATGATATACATAATCTCTAAAAATGTGTGTTTCATTTCTGACTGTCTTAAGTGTCTCCATCTGTCTTACTAATTCAGTTGTGGATTTAATCCAAAGAGTTTCTTCTTACTTTTTTTTTCCCTCTCACTGCATTCTGTTTGCTTTTTGCTTTTGCTTTTTTAATTTCTTTTTTTTTTATATTTACAAGTATATGTTATTTCTGTGTTTATTACTTACATAACTGACTAGAGGTCGAATCTACTCAACACCAAATTATGGTGAAATAACTGCCATGTCACTGATGCAAGGCACATTTAAGAGTTTTGTGTAAAACAGGTTATAATGAGAGAGAGAGAGAGAAATATTGAGACTCAGGAGAGAGTGAGATTCTCCTTCCCAGGTTGCTGCTATCAGGGCCCTGAGGGCACCGCTCAGTTTCATTGTCCCTGACAAGCCTCACCTAGGACCCACCTGCCCAGGGTCCAGGACCCCATTTTGGCACAACCAGGCCAAAATGTCATGGTGCCTGTGCCCAGCCCTGTGTCTAGCCCTGGCTCTGGGGCTGGCATTCATTTACTTGAATTATGTGTTTTAACTAGCACTAACCACCACACAGCACAGGAGAGAACCACTTTTGAGACAGACTTAAGCAATTGACTAATTTTTCAGTAAGATGTAAAGTTAACAATTCTTTCTTTCCTCAATATTTAGCAAACTTTGTTGGTATGCAAATATCCTATTTTTTTTTTTTTTAGGATCCCTGTTTCTTATTAGTTTTATCAGAATGACAAACTTCATATTTGCAAATTGTTCAGATGACAATGTATGTAACAATTGGGTGTCCAAATGCTCAGTACTGTAACCCATACTGTCATGAAGACCATATTTTGTATGTTTGAAAGTGTGACTAGTGACTACTATTGTCATAATTTGTCTAAACATGAGCCAAGTTATATGCAACCTGAGTCTAGTTCTGCACAGTGAGACAAGAAATGGGCCCAGAGAGATGTCTCCTGCAGAACTAGCAGAACAAATTCAGGAGTCTGGCTCTGCCATTCTGTTTCCTACTTTTTTTTTTACTGTAGGGCTGAAAAGTTCAATGTATGAAAATCTTTTAGAGAAAAGAATGTCTTGATTAATGTTTTTTTTGACATTTTTTGATGCCCTTTGTTTTGGCAGAAGGTGAGGTTAGGGAAACATAATTATCCTGGTTTTGACTGGAAGATGGGAACATTATTTGAAGGAATACTTTTTAATTTATTTTTCAGAAAACGCTGCACAAAAATTAGAAATATTTTTCTGAAAGCATTCCAGTACATAAAAAATCTCTGCTTTTCAAACAGTAATAATGTTGCTACATTCTACCACAAAATTTTCTGCATGATTGTCTTATAGAATCATAGAATTATAGAATAGTTTTAGGACTATTACATTAAAGAATTATTTAGAAATAAGGTAATACGTTGAATTTAAATACAAGTGCTTCTATGAGTATTATAATCAATAAAACCATTGCCGGTTGGAGAACATTACTGTCTTGCTCAAACTTCATTAACAAAAGTATTAATTAAGTTAAGGCAATCAAAGTTCTTAACTGTGATGATGGATTAGAAGAGACTATGTATCTTCATCTTGAAGACTCTAGTCATCAAGAATATTCTAACTGATGAAGAAAAAAAAAAATTTAAAAAGCTATTCTTTTTACTTATTGCACCATCAGGACACAATAGAACATAAACCCCGTGACTACATTTTTTCAGCGAATAGGCTTACATTATCATAGTATTCAACTGTGTGCTTAATTCACTATACAATTTACAGTTACACAGTAGATTCGTTGAAATATCAACTGTCTTCTTGCCAAATCCATACTCTCAATAGTGGATCTTGGTAACCACATTTTCAGGATATTAGAGGTCTAGTATAAACAGAGTACTCTTTATTGCTTCATTTATGACATGATTATGACATATCAATCCGGATGTAAAAAAGTAAGAAATTAATTTAAGCATAAGGAGGATAAACTTCCTAACACAAATGTTTTCCCATAGTTGTATGAGATTAATGCCATTAATCGTTTCTATTAATTCTTCAGATATAAGATTGTTCCTGTCACCACTTAACAAAATAGGAAGCATTAAGCTTTGCATCTACAGTTAACCTCTTCCCATCATAATTTAAATACATCAGCTTTTAAAACAATGTGGAATATTATCTGAATATTGACTACCTAAAAATGTTGACTCTAACTGTGGTAGCTAATATATCACAATTTTCAAGCACCTCATAATAAGCTGAAGTATATGTATTTAAAATATCAATAAACACCATTAAAGTGAATACTCTCAATAGCAGACGTGCTACTTGCTACATATTTGTCTAAACATTTTTTTAAGGAGTGGCTACTTTTCAATTAATTGCCTGCTCCATGTGGGAGGGGTTGGACTAGATGACCTTTAAAGGTCCCTTTCAATCCAAACTATTCAATAATTCTCTGATTCTATGATACTGAACCTTTGCAAGTTTGACACACATCTTCTTGTGAAGTATTTTTTTTTTTAAGTAAGTACACTACATTTTTTTTTTTAGGAACTCTGATTTTTCCTTTTGTTTCTTTTTTTTTTTATTAGATTTATACAGCAAAGAGTCAAAGGTTCAGTTGGAAAAAGCATATTCCTTTATTATATATAGTGCTTTTCCTCACCAGCTCTGTGATTTTTAGGAATTTCTTGATGTGGGGAAAAAAAAGCCCAGCAAAACTAAAACCCGAAACAACCAAACACACACAGACACACACACACACAAAAAAATTAAAAAAAAACACCCAAAAACAAAATTCAAAAAATCGACAGTGATCTTTGGAACTACTTCTAAATGTAGGACACACCAGCTTTCATTTACAACTCTTTCAAAAAGTTTACAATATCGGAATCCTCAGCGGCCGTGTCAATTCCTTATAAGTGAAGAGGTTAAAAATATCCTTTACTCTGACAGACAGACAACTATATCTTTGAATCCTACCAATATTTTTGTAATGTGACAGATTGTCCATCCTGGACATGTATACATAAAGAAAGGAAAAAAAAAAATCTCTTCATCCAGGCTCTTGGAGGCATATCTGTTTTTATCAGGAAGTTGTTCAGACTTGCAAGTAGGTTGCAAGCTCCTTTATCTGAAAAAAAAAAAAAAGATTGTTTAAATGACTGGAGACAGGAGGAACAGATGAATTCCTCTTGCCCTAATAGGTAGCCATTAAGTAAAAAAGAAGAAATTAATTTATACAAGATACTTTACAGTGTACAATATATCTTCTCTATTCTACAGCTACTCATATGAAAGTCACAGCTGTTTTATGGAGCTGTAGAAGTTATCAAGTCTCTGAAGGGGAAACAAGCAAATATCTGAGTAAAACACACCTGATCCAGGAGTTTAAACTCAACAACAGCCTCAGAATTTGGGGCAGATTGGTTCAATATCAATGTAGGTCAGGACTGTGGAATAACAGAATGGTTGCATATGTGATCCCCCAAAGGATCAGACAGATAGGTCTATATAATGTTTTTTTTCCCCAGGGTGCTATGAATGAGGAAAGACATTCAGTAAATGATGGACCCAGATTCTAAAAGTTAAAAAAAATAAATAATAATAATCTGCAGTTCTGAAAATAAGAGAATATTTAGATTCTGGTGGATGCTTTAATTTCATTTTCAGGCTGAAGTATTTTGAAAGGTTTGTAGATTTGAGTTGGCACATTTTCTATTATAATCTTTTTTTTTTCTTTTTTTTTTCCCCTTTTTTTTTAATATGCAAATATTTACACTATCAAGATTAGGAAAAATAAAACAATCAACATGCTATAATTTTCAGAATGCCAGTGTTTGCTAGGCAAAATTTGTCAACTATATAGGTTTTACAAATTTCCTATATTTAGTAGCAACCTTGTGTTGTGGCTGTGCACATTCAAACTTTCTGTATGTGTATGTGTGGCATGCATATGCAATCAAACTCTGAAAATAACATGAATGCTACAGAGTAAAGGAAAAATAAACCTCCATGGCTTTCTAGGGGGAAGAACTGAGGATAATCAGAGTGCATTGGAAAGATAATTAGTAGAAAGTGCTGATATGATTGCCAAGGATGGGTACAGCTGTCTGTGCCTACAAGGAGACATAGCCATCTGTATGCTCAACAGCTTCATTGCTGTGTGACAACTTCCTTCTGAAAGCAGCACAGCTGAGTTGGGAGTAAACAGCGGGGGGAAAAGTCACTCTTCAACTAAGCCAGTAATTTATTTGTGCTGTAATACTGTAGTCTATGTTTTTCCCATCCTTTTTCAGACCTTATTTGAAGTTTTGTTCCTTTTTGAAGACGAAGAGTACTAGGCCTGAGGGCTTGCTAGTCTCAAATTACATTACTCCATCTGTTGAGAGCCTTAATGCTTAAATAACACTTAAATGTACAGAATTCATGTTAATAGATATAATTCCATTTAGAATGTATGAGAATAAGTTCTAACATTATTTCCAGAATATATCACTTGGTGGGACTGGGAGAGAGGGGAACTTTGACATTGGGATTTAGGCCAAAACTGATTAAGAAAATATTTAGAAATAAGCTAACCTTTTTTTTAGGGCTCACATATTTAATGTACCTGTGAATAAAAACATTTTACATACATGGATTTTAATGTGAAATACTATTAATGGACTAGTCTAAGAATTCCTGTCAGGGAACAGGATACACTGTGGGTATTGATAACGCAACTTTAACAGGTAGAAATATTCTCCCGCAAAACTAAACTTTAAGTGTAATCACAGGACTCTAAAAACTCTATCTATAATACTGGTGAGTATTTCCTATTTGATAAGCCACCTTGATTCCTATTCAAAGACTGTAAATCCTTTGATGATGAACTAATGTTATCTCATTTGGGTTTTTTTGCTTTGTTTTGTTTTTTTTTTTTTAAGAAATAAGGGAGGTACTTCATCCTGTTCTTTTTCTCCTCAACTCTGCAATTCCTATTGGCCTGGCTTTAAGTTCACAGTTGTTTTAGTTCTTACAATATTCTGAACCACTTTAGGAAACAGTACAGTAATATACAGCTGTCAGTATATTGCTGTTCTATGCATAGTCCATCTTTTCCAACATCAAAACAAAATAAACTCTCAAATATATCTTCAGAAACAAACCCAAATCTTTAAAAAATTAATTTACATTTTTAAAATAAAATTTTATTTCTGGAATGCCCAGTGTACATCTTATAAATTCAAAGAATAATTTTAGCATATGTACATGTAAGAAAAATATTTAGATTGTGTTTATAATTTCAAAAAAACCCCCAGAGAAATGTAAACAGAAGAAAAGGAAAACAAAGTAATACATCATGATTAAAATATTTTTTTTCTTTTTCATAGAACACCCTGTCAAAATCCTTTTTTAAAGTAGAAAATTATAATATATGCTTTTCTGTTTCATAGCCACAAAATAACTACACTAATGTATTTATGATTATGTTGTTCCAGCAGTCATGAGTATAAGATGAACAACTGGCTTTGAGATAGGATGGAAATTAACAAAGACAGATATTTATGCTTTAGAACAATCAGGCTAAAGTTTCTCCTGAATTCTGCTGAAATAGAGAATTTCTAGAAGGACTTAATCTCTGTCTCTGTGTCTCATGATGTATTCTTCAATATTCTGCTGAAGTAATTCAGTTGAATTTGACATGAAAGGTAAACAGAATATAGATCTTTAACTTAATTTAAAATAAATCCTTGAAATATATAAAAAAAAGGATATCAATAAGCATGTTGTCATACTAACAATGATTTGCATGGATTATTTGTTTTTATTTAGGTTTTATTTTTATTTAATTGACTACAGAATATATAAGAAATGGAAACCAGCACGAACACAGAAAAGCAACACAGATAAAGGGCTAATTATGTGTAACAGTAATCAGTTGAGCAATCCACCAGCCTGTCTCTCAATTTCACTCCACAAGCTAGCAACCATATACGTCAGTAGACAGATAAACAGAAAAATACATATGTATTAGATAAGACTTTATATTACTATGTAGTTGATTTTTTTTTTTTTTAAATTCAAGGAAAAAGTTAGATGTACTGTTTCTGAAAGGAGTAATAAACAAGTAACTGTATAATAAAGGCCAGATGACAGTGTCAGAGAAAATTTGGAAGCATCCTTTGAAAACCCAAATCAAATCCATGTTATAATAATTAAATTTTGTAATTAAATCACATAAATTAATATTTTACAGTGTGGTTACAGTCATTTGAGTTTGGCATCTAATTTGAAAATATTATTTCTACATTAATATAGTTCCCATAATTTTATATATGAAAAAAGTAGCTTAATTTCAACATCAGATTAAGATGGAAACAGTTTTATGTATCCATCCTTGGTTAAAAAAAAAAATTTAAGAACCTATCAAGTCAGAAATTCATATTACATTTAGAATAAATTTATAATAACATAATCATCCTTTTTTTTTTTTTTTCAGTCATAAGCGTATTAAGTCTTCAATTCTGCCAGGAAGGTCTTAAGGGATGTGGAGTCTTTCCATGATTATATATTAGCAGAATCAGGACTTAAACTATAATGTATTACTCTACTTTATAAAACCAGCATCTACTCTACCAGGATTACGTATACAAAGAAGACATAGTACAAAAGAAAGATGAATTTTGGGGAGTAAATAATTCAGATAAAATAATAAACAGAAAACACCAAACCTCTTCTACCTACACTTAATTGTATTATTAAATTACTTTCTATTATTATCATTATTATTACTAAAATGTGAGTGTCATAAATATAAGAAAATATAATCACAATTCTTACTTCATTATATATAAAAAATAAAAGTGTTTCAATATGTGTATTTTTTGCTTTTATAAAAAGGATCGAATGCTTCATACTTCAAAAGAGAAAGCTTTGAGGATGCATTCAGTTTCCTAGTTTAATGATTTCCTTCTAAACTGCAGCTAGCCATGACGTGACAAAGTGTGGGTCATAAAAGAAAACTATGACTCTTTCCAGACACTCTCCAAAGTCTTCATTTACTCACTGAAAGGGGCTGATTCATGCATAGTTCAATTCATTATACACTCATGCTCATATTTTTAAGCAGATGCTAGCAAGACTTTGCACGACATGGAGTGTACCCAATGCCAAAGAACAGTAGGCAATCTGTTCTTCCTTTTTTTGAAGATGACTAGCTGATTATTCATCTTATTCCTTAATTATTAGGGATTAATAAAGTGGTTTGAATTACCAAAAAAAAAAATCAAAAAATATGAAATTTTAACAGAATTGAACCAAAACTCCAAATACTTTTGAAATCAAAGTACTATTGGAACTCTATTACTGATATAAATATATGAGAAGAAAATACATTTTGACAGAATTTCTGGCCTCAAAAAAAAAAAAAGTCTTGCCAGTATTCTCATTATTCTGTTCCAAAACTGTTTTGAACATCACTTAAAAGTTAAGTTATGAGACTTCACCTTTTGAGATTTATCTATTACTATTACCCAGTGAACCCCAATTTTTTATTATTGTAGCATCACAGATTATGTCTCAAAATAGTGTATGTTATCAAATATTATGAAGTATTATAATAGTAGCTTCTCATAGAATTATTAGACTAGAAAGCTCATAGGATCTCGTTAGTAAAGGAGGATGATGCCAAAAAATCTATTGAAACCGTGATAACTAGACCATGGCTTAATTTTAAGCAAAAAATCACTAGCATATAAGCATATATTTCTCTGTTAATTCTCTAAAATCATAAAAACATAACAGAAGCTATAGTTCTAACATCTGCTATTGTAGCGTTAATACACAGAAGAAATAATTTAGATTGAAATTACATTTTAATTTATCTTTCCAGGAAACTAACATTATTCTGTTAATATTTGTTTTTTACATATGCCAGGGAGGTGTACATGTTTGAAGGGTTTTTGTTTTTTTCTTTTGACTGTAAATTTTCAAATGTTTAGTTTCACGTGAGAAAATGTATATGAATTTACAACTTAAATGTAAATAGTTTTTGAAAGGGTACATATTACAGGCCAGAATTTAACAACTATGTATTAATACATTCATAATTGAAATGCACTCACATAAATTAAATTGCAGATACTGAGTAAACCTGGAATTGTAAACATACTCTAACTGCAAAAAACCTTTCCAAAAAAATTGCCTTTGGAATGGAAAAACATACAATGGTCTTGCAGAGTACTGAAATTTCTCATTGGCTATGTTTCTCAGTTTTGCAGTGTTTGGACTGCACACACATCTTCTCTAGGAAGAACATGAAAGGAGATTATCCTATTTTAGATGAAAGAAAATTTCTCTTGGGGGAAAAAAAAATATAGCAATATTCCTTATAATTATTTTCAAATGTCACATATCCAAGCAGATGGTGGATGGCATACTAAGGTTTAGGTCTATATAAGCCATACATCTCATAAACAGCTATGGATCTTTGCATTAGTGTCAATGGTTTTATTCTTATATTTCACATAATTGGAAATTAGCTGTTGTGATGTAAGAAAAAAATCCTCACACTTTCCAATCCTGACTTCATAATAAAAAGACAAAATAAAGGACTTGTTATTTTTCTATGTTCTGAGTACTCAGTAGCTTCACAGTAAATAATTATGTCTTGAATTTCTCTTCTTCTTGGGAACTTTTATACCTCTTCTGTTCAAGAGCCACTCTAAGGACCCTTTCTGTTGTTTGCTATATCAACACACCATCCAGACCTCAGGACCTTTCTTTCTTTTTTTGCCTTTCGATAATGAAAGACTTAACCACTCATTTCAAGGTAGTGCTGTGATATAGGAGCTGCAAGAGAGTAATTTTTTTTTTTTTTTTTTTTTTGTAACTCTGATTAACTAGACTATTAGATAAACTATTGTGCTGAGTAAGGACTTGACTGCATGTTACTCTCAGGCTACCTGGCTCCTGCCTTCTTCACTGCCACCAGCTCATTCCTTTGGATGCAGTAATGGGACAGTCAATTCTTGTGGTATGTACAGAGCTCAGATAAGGGCCTTTGCCAAAAAAATCCTTGCTGCTGCGATGATTCCTATTTCACCTGCTTTATGTGGAATTAAAGACTTCCAGTTGAATTGCTTCTAGGAGTGAATCTTCCACTGAGGAAGATAGCTTCAGTAGAGAGCCTGATAAACTAAATCAGAGTGGATATCTGATTGTAAATGGGTAAAACTAAAGACTCCTATGCCAAACGTATAGATGTAAAATACATGTCTTCCAGATTTTCTGAGGAAAATATTCCCATGAAGGGTTTTAAAAATAGCACACACATAGAAAATAATTTTCACCTCTGGAAAACTAACAAAATCTCAAATTTTTTCAGAACATGTTTTAAAAATATGTATTATTTTTCATACCTTTAAGCCTAAATTGGAAGGTGTAATTTATTCAGACAATATTATCTAGTTACTAGAATTCGTGGTACAATAGATTGCAGCAATATACATACCACAAAATTAGCTACTATGATATTTATTAAAGAAAAAAATCCACGTGAAGAATTGCATAACAGAAAGCAGAAACCTGATCTTGGTCTCATTAAAGCAATGAAAGTCTTGCCTGTAATGTCCATTAGAACAGAACTGTACTCTAGAAATAAATGCCTCAGGTTTTCTTTGGAAACATGGGATGATCTATTCATGTAAAAGAGATTTTGGTCATAGAAGCACTGGAAATGTCAGTATTGGTGTAGTCATTTTGTATGTACTTACCTTCAGTAGAGGTCAAATTAGTCGCTGAGTGACTCAACTTGTTCTGTTTACTTTTGCTACAGTTACTTCCAGCATAGATTCAAACCTGCCCCCTTTGTAATGTTTAGGAATTGGAAATTTAATCATGTCAGTATAATTATACTTCACAGTGTCACAGAAGGCCCTTCCTGGTAACTTTGTGTGACATGGCTGCTCCAAAATATTCCATTTGCTGCCTGATCACATGCATTCTGAAAACTTACTTTGAAAAAATGTTTTTAATGTATATATTATTGCACACTAAATATTTATTTTTGTCTCTAGAAAACAAACAACTACTGAAGTTTCCTTCCTGAAAATATACAGAATATTGAAATATTCTCTTCTTACTTTTGCATCAAAAAAAATATATTCAAAAAGAAGGTATCTTTACTTACAGACCTCAAACACATACTCATAACTGTGGTTAAATATTTTTTTTTCTCAGTTACTTTATTGCTCAAATTCTACTTTGCATTGCTATTGGTCTTTACTATTAATATTCTATTGAATTTTTTACTTATCACAGGGCTGTTTTGTTTTAAGTTACTACCATATCTCTTCTGTAGCAAGCATTTTCTCTCTCTCTCTGAGTTCAAACATCCTGTAACAACTAAGTGGATATAATGAAAATCCTTTTCTCACTTTGTCCTTTCAGTTTTCTCATGTATATCACCGTTACTAATCCTGTTTTTATTAATGGCTGATACAGTTTGTAATTCAAATGAAAATTCTTTTTTTTAATTCAAGCTTTTTCCCACTATTATTGTCTTTCTGTTATTATTACAGAAATACTTAAAAGAAGACTTCAATCACAGCTATTACTTTTCAGTATGTTTCTCTTCCAACTGTTCTTTACAGGAATACATAAGGAACTGTTTCTAAGTCTGGGCAAGATACAACCCTCTATAGCATAGCTTGTTGGAGTAATTATAACAGCTTAGCAGCTGAAAGTCACCTCTCTAATTCTTTCAGATACATTCTTTTGTCCCAAATTACTTCTACTACTGATGGAAGTAGAGTTGTTTATGTTGTTTTCAATTCACCGAATCTACACTATATAGATATTGCTTGTTTAAAATAATAATTTAAAAAAGATAGATGTGAAATAAGCTGCATATTCATCTTTTTTTTTTTCTGTATTTATGCTCTGGAGAGGCAGACTAGTAGTGATGAAATTCAGTTAGAACAGTCATCATTATTACAGTTGATGAAGAGAGGGGCTAAAGACAGAAAAAAAAAAAAGGAAAGCCAAATGAACACAGTTTAGTAGAAGACCAGAAGTTTATCTGCAGAACAAAGGAGACCCAAAGACAAATGACAGAGGTGGTAGAAAGGACTTAACAGACTGAAGTCTCTTCAGTCTAAATTATTAAAAGTGCTGGACAGGAAGTAAAGACTAGTAGAAAGACCTAACTTGCAACACTGTGGATCCAAGGTTATTTGTTATTAATCTTTTTTATTTAATACATCTCACACTAGTATATCTAATTTTTCTGTTTAAAGAGCTACTTACTAATGCTTTACATTTTACTGCTATTTCTAAAAAATTGAAAAACTTGAAAAGTTTTCTATTTTTTGATGGGATCCTGAAAGTAGAACACTTTCATCCTCAACAAGCCACCTAAAGCCACAATTTCAATGAAATTATTGTGGCATTTTGAGATTCTCTCACTTTTAATATCACGTGAATATTTTTGTCTAAATAAAAGCAGAAGTAATAACATATGTGTCTTTCACTGCGTCACAAATGTAAACCTTAGGCTTTTTTTTGGCAGAGAAAAAGATCATTTGAATGATAACTCATATATGGTTTCTTTATTCATTTTTAGTCAAATGGCTTCAATAATTTGTTCACTTCTGTTAATTGATCATTTAATCGAGGAATATCAGTACAGAAAATTCTGTGCAGCTGAAAAGAGAAAAGAAATGTAAACCATATTATTTAACTTCTAAAATTAAAGCAGATGATTTAATGCTGAGTATTGACTGTTTACTGGGAAATAAGTTTCTGATATGTATACTACATAATGCTGGGAGTGGACATACAGACTGTGATGGGTGGACCCTGGCTGGATGCCAGGTGCTCACCAAAGGTGCTCTGTCACTCCTCCTCCTCAACTGGACAGGGGAGAGAAAATATAATGAATGTGTTGTGGGTCAACATACGGACAGGGAGACACCACTCAGCAAATATCGTCATGGGCAAAACAGACTTGACTTGGGGATATTAATTTAATTTATGACCAATCAAATCAGAGTAGGATAATAAGAAATAAAACCTAAATCTTAAAATACCTTCGCCCCACCCCTCCCTTCTTCTCAGGCCTAACTTTACTCCCAAATTCTCTACCTCCTCCCCCTGAGTGGCACAAGGGGAATGAGGAATGAGGGTTCCCATCGTTTCATCATGCATTGTTTCTGTCACTCCTTCCTCTTCAGGAGGAGGACTGCTCACACTTTTACCTTGCTCCAGTGTGAGGTCTCTCCCATGGAATTGTACTGATTTCAGCTAGCATGGAGCTTTATTTTCTTCCTAGTAGCTGCTGTGTTTTGGATTTAGTATGAGATTTGGTATGTGAAGCATGTTTATAATATGCTGATGTTATTAGATATTGCTAAGAGATTAAGGACTTTTTTCCATTTCCCAGGTTTTGCTAATGTGCGAGTGCAGGAAACTGGGAGGGATATAGCCAGTAAAGTTGACCCAAGCTGGCCAAAGGAAGTACTCCATACCAGAGATGACATAGTTAGTGTATAAGTGGAGGTTGGCTGGTGGGCAGAATTCTGGAAATCACTATTTTCCTGCTACTGAGATTGCTGCTTTAGACAGTTTGTATCAATTTTCGAGTCATTGGGCGTTGAGAAATAATGTATTGCTCTTTTGGTGTATATTATTAATATTATTGTTGTTGTTATTATTATGATTATTATTTCCTTTGCTGTCCTATTAAACTGTATTTATCTCAACCCACAAGTTTTACTTTTTTTTTTCCATTCTCCTTCTCATCCCACCGTGGGGGGTGAAGGTGTGTGAGCAGCTGCATGCTGCTTACTTGCTGGCTGGGATTAAACCACACAGAGAGAGACAGTTCACAAATTTCTCCAACATGAGTCCTTCCCACAGGCTTCAGTTCTTCACAAGCTGCTCCAATGTGGGTCCTTTCCACGGGATGCAGTCCTTCAGGAACCAACCACTCCCACGTGGGTTCCCCACGGGGTTATAAGTCCTGCCAGCAAACTTCCTCCAGTGTGGGCTCCTCTCTTCCTGGGTTCACAGGTCATGCCAGGAGCCTGCTCCAGCATAGCTCCACCCTTGCACAGTACTAATCCCTCCCACACAGGGCCCTAAAGTTCCTTTATGAGAAATCTTGAAAATGAGCATGGTTTCTCTTGGCTGAGCACCTCTATGTATGAGAGTTCCTTTCCTGAATCTGTAACTTAGAGATAACTAGTGCTTTTCAAAGTTAATTTGCTCAGACAAAAGTGTATTTTGAAAATAATTAGGTTTCTGAAGTCACTAGAAACCACTGGAAGAGGGACTTCTTTGTGATGAGCATGTGTCTTCTGATATAGCTTAACCAAATGCATTCAAGTTTTCTGAATAAGAATCATTTTTCATGGTTTTAGTCACAGAAGACACAGTCACTTGTAGCCCCTATTTGACAGAATTAAATAATTCTCTCATGGGACTCTGCAAAATCCTCTTCTAAGTTCCCAGGAGGTTGCCAAGTCTCTCCATTTAGCTGTAACACTGAGCTGAGAGTTCACAAATATATGTTAATTATATACAGGTGACCTTGGATTTTCTTCAGAGTTAGAGCCTTAGAAATGAAATCTAAATATTGATTAAAGGCTCTGATTCACCCAAGAAATCAAACAGTTGCTTAAATCCAGTTCTGCCACTTAATTTTTTTGGCAAAATAACAAGGGCAAAAATTAGGTGTGACTTGTTTTATTGAACATGGACCTGACAAAACTTTTCTTTATAGTGTTTTGGTTTTGTTCATTTGAAATTTTACAGATGTGCAGTCAAGCGGGGGAGGATTAGAATTTTAAAACCTAGTAAAGATGAGTTTAGGTTTTTTCTAAATGAGAAGCTACTCTAAAACCAGCATTTTTATCTTTCATTATATGGTGCCAAAATTTAATATTGAAAATGTCTTAGTTTGACCAGGTATATAATTTATTTTAAAAAGTAGCCGTTATATTACTACAAAATGTAAATATGACAATATAATTTAATCAAATACAGGGGTACAGTTTTCAAATACGCAGACTGGTCAGCATAGTTGAGTGAAATTAAATGCTGGATGAACAATGATTAAAACAGAATAGGCTTCTTTTTTTTTTTTTAAAGCAAAAGTTTTTCCTTTGATTTGTTAAGATTTGTTCTGATTTTTCCTGTTATCATTTTTGTTGTCTTTTTAATCAGATGTCCAGCCTGATTGATTTTCTGTATGGTGCTTTATTGGCATAGGGAAGTAATTATAAAGAAGAACAATTATTTAGAAGTACATTTTATATGAATGATGTTAGCTAATATCATCTTTCTAGCTTTTCTATTACTCATTTGCTAGCTAATTATCCATATGTCACAGTATTTTGAAAAACATGTTCAAAACATTTTTACTTCATTCTGTCTATTCTGGTTTTTCCCAAGAGATTTGGACTATTTTTAGATGCAGAAATGAGAATGTCAGAAAAAAAAAAATGTTTTGAAAGTTCATTAAAGAAATTTGTTTAACTATTTGTGGGCATAATAGCTGTGGTGACAATCAACAATACTGGTTGTGTTGGGTCACAGCTTTAGCAGGTGTATATTAACATAGCTTCAGTGAGGTATCAGAAAGAATGCTGCTTTGAAAACATGATTTTAAAAGAGAAAAATGCTACACAACAGTGAGGAGTGAGGAAAAAAAAATATGAGAAGTAACAATGTGAATGTCAAGGTAAAAGAAGAAGGAAGGAGATGTTCCACGTACAGAAGGAGATACTCCCCCGCAGCCCGTGGAAGAGACAGTTGAGCAGATATTTTTCTGCATCCTGTGGAAGAGATGACAGTGAAACAGGTATTTCTCTGCAGATCATGGAGAGGAACACATTGGAGCAGATATCCACACTGCACATCCACCGTTTTTTTTAAGTTCTTCTCCTTGAGGAAGGGAGTAATGGAGATTGTGGAAGAAAATAAGTGACTTTAAGATCTTTACTAGGTAGCACTTACAATCATCATTAATTCTGAAAATAACCCTGATATTGCAGAATGAAATGCACACAAATGGTTTGTATATTGAAGTAAACACCTTCATCATGAAGGTAATAGAACACTGGAACAGGTTGCCCAGAAAGGTGGTGGATGCCCCATCCCTGGAACTGTCCAAGGCCAGACTGGATGAGGCTCTGAGCAACCTGCTCTAGTCAGGGATGTCCCTGGTCCTTGCAGGGGAGGTTGGACTAGATGACCTTTGAAGGTCCCTTCCAACCCGTAACCATTCTATGATTTGAAACACTATTATTCATGCTAAATTCTTCCAAAGAGTCAATGCTATAAAAGCATTCAAGAGTGTTCTCTCTAAATGAGTCAATGTATTTCCAAGTTAAGGAGTTGGTTAGATAGATTAAGTCGTAGTTGTTTGGAACATTACAAAATACTTCTTTTTTCCCCCAACTTATTTATTTTTGGTTTGTTTGATCAACAAAAAATTATGTGCAATTTCAAGATTTTGAAATTCAACAAAATGTTTCATTTTCTTTTTCGTTATAATTCAGTATCCATTTGGACACTTTGATTGTTTCTCTATCCCATTTTATTAAATAAGGCAAAGAGGCCATAAAGATCTATGGTCAGTAACCAGTCCTGTTAAACAGTATCTGCAGATACCAAATCGGTGGATTTTGTCTCGTAGGAGGGCAAGTTAATAAGCAGAAATGCCAGCTTGCCAGTCTGTCTTATCCAAAATCCTTAATACTTTTTTTTTGCATGCTGCTTTTCTTTTGCCCTCCTTTTTTACCCAAATAAAAAAGCAGCTGTTGCATTAGATTCATCTGTCTATTTTTTCCCTTTTTTTTCATCCTGTCCTTATGCAGAACTTCTAGAATACAATGAAGACAGAAAACTATCATATTCTACATAAAATATGTAACATTTGTTTATGGTTTTTATTCAATGTAAAGAATTTCAGTATAATAATACTGTCACATTTTAAATACTATGTTTTCTTATGGACATAAACCTACACAATCTTTTTATATTGGGGCAAATATTTAACATCCAAATCAAAATACAACAATTATCATTACTCAGTTACAAAAAAAAATTAATAATTATATTCCACACTAAGACAGTAAATCTTCATTAGTAATACTTTTGCAAGATTTACACAAGACGTGACTAAAAACAATCACTCTTCTCTGGTGTTACATGTCCCTGCCCATATTTTTGCAGCTCCCTGGCTAATTGCACCAGTCTCCCTCAACCTGGGGTGGTAGCTATTGCATTGAAGGTGCCTTGCAATCCCAGGTAGGAGAAGGAGAATGCCTTTGATGGGTGCAGTCCACTTGGCCTAGGATCCCTCTCAGTATATGTTTCTCCACACATCTTCCTCTCAGCTGCTTCCTTTCTTTTCCTTTTCTTCAGGCATATTATTACATATTATTACAAACATATATTAGCACAATTCTAGAAACTGAGAATGGCTTGGGGTGTGAAATTTTGTGTTTTGTTAATGTTCCTTGTGGTAATTTGTGTTAATTATTAATTTTAATCCATTTATAGATCCTGCTTGGCAAGATTTAATCTGCTAGTTAGTTCAGAGTGCATTTCTCCGTATCCTTATACTCCCACCATGATCATTGATGCTACTGTTAGACCAGCCACATTGTTCCTTATTTTTTGTGCATTTGTCACCACATTTAAAATACTGAAATTGTGTTTCATTCAGCTTCAGATCATCGTGAACCACTCAGAAGCCTTTTCTTTTTTTTTTTTTTTTTTTTTTTTTCCAGTTGTTGGATTACAGGACCTCCAGAGGCTTCTTCCAACCTAAATTATTATTTTTGCTCCCAGGCTCAGAAAAGTGTTTTTACATCTCTCTCGCTTTGTATGCCTGATGATTCTCTGAAACTTCTAAGCCTGTTCTTCTCTATTTCTTCTTCTTTCTATCAGATTCCTGAGCTGGGAAGCTGATAGGTGTGATCTTAAGGTGAATACTAGTTAAGCTGTCTGAAACAAAATAAGTAGTATTCTTTTATGACATTCCATGTCAGGAAAAAATATTTGTTCTTACATTTACATTTTCATTATTCTCTTTCCTTTCCACATTTTTTGTGATTCCTTCTTCCTAGCAGGGAGTTGAACAAGATGGCAAGTGATTTTCATTTCAGAGGTCTGAAGGAGAAGTCTAGTGCAATCTGCCAATTTTTCACCCTTGAGGTCTTCAGATGCTAAATGTGTAGCTTTGAGTTAAATAATGGTTAAAAAGGACAACAGCATACAGTTGTTTCTATGTCACACCAGTGGATTACTAAGCAGGATTTGGCAGGATAAGTATGTCTGTGCTGAGGAAACCAGGGGAATTGCTAGGTCCAAGCTAATAATTGCATGCTTCAGTAATAAATAATCTATTGCTTAGCTGTGTGAAAAAGAGGCAGAGAAGATAATACTTTAGGAAGGCTAAGGAAAATGTTTAGTTTACCCAGAAGGAATCTTTTTCAGTTATCATAGAACTGGAACAGAAAGATTGATCTGTAAGTAGATATTTATGATGTAGTTTCTCATGATATTAAAGACAAAACTGGTGACTTTCAGAATTCTAAATTCTACCTTATATCTCCTTAGAAATATTTATGAAGATTACTGAAAATCATTTGTAAAAACAACAAAAATATCTTAGGGCTTAATATTTTCAACCTTTCAATTCTCTAATGCTTTTCCATTACAGATGTCCATGTGCATATAAATTTTCAGCTGTGAAGTGTTCCCTCAAAATATTTTTTTTTTTTTTACTAAAATATATCTAATATAAATAATAGGTAATTTTTCATCACATATAAATTGCAAAAGTAGATGTTCTGAAGTATATAACATTCGGCGTTATGTTAGAGTGCCACAGAATGTCTCTTAAAAATGCTTTGAAAATTGTAATTTACACATGCTAATTGATCAAACTGTGAGGGAAACTAATTCAGATTGTGCCTACTTTTGACAGTGCTCTACTTAGTAATTATAATAGGTTAGAAGGCTTTCTTTATGATTTTATTGTGTTGGAAATAAAGGGTTAAGGAAAATTTACTGCCTTCTGTACACAGAGAGGGGAAGTAATTTTCTGCTGTGATTGCCCCGGCAGGCGACAAATAAGAAAAAAGAAAAGGAGAAACTGGATGCTTTCCAATTTCATTGTTCTCAAAATCTGGATGGATGGTTTAAACATGGAGGGATTTTAGATTTTTGATCTTGAGTTTTTTAACCTTGCTAAATATAGGGATGTAACCTCTTTGGCTGTTACTTTGCAGCAGTTTTCAGGATGTACTTATTTTGGTGTCAAAATGTTTTTCATTTTACAAGCATACAATGATAAATGTATTAGCGTATGCTCCCTGTCAGCATTTAAGCAGGTAACTTGCAAACAGTCAGCTCAGTAGACAAGAAGACAGGTAAACGTATCAGTTAATCTATGGAAAATGCCATCAGAATAGATGGTAACTGGAGGACTGTTAAGACAAATGTAAAGTAGTAATTTTCCCATAGAAATATTAGCCTATTTTAATTTCATTTACTGTTAACTTAATTCTCTGTGAAGCAGGCTTATAAAATCTACATTAACTAAATAGTTAATTAATGGTAAGAATTAGCATGTTTAAACATAGCTCATTTCAATCAGAATAAAGTAAAACTTAGTAAAAGCCAAACCCTTTTGTATAGAGAAAATTTCAGATTTAGGTGAATAATTTTCAAGAAAGACATGATATTTTAGTATCTCCAAATATAAAGAGTTAATGTCTATTTTATTTTGGACCATATTCTCTCCACTCAAAGGTTAGAAAGTAAAATAATAGTTTTAAAAATTTTTGAAATTCAACAATTTCATAGAATCATAGAATGGTTAGGGTTGGAAGGGACCTTTAAAAGTCATCTAGTCCAAATCCCCTGCAAGAAGCAGGGACTTCTGCCACTAGATCAGGTTGCTCAGAGCCTCATCCAGCCTGGCCTTGAATGTTTGCAGGGATGGGGCATCAGCCACCTCTCTGGGCAACCTGTTCCAGTGTTCTACCACCCTCATTTTTTTCCTAATATCTAATCTAATTAATAATTTTTACTTATTTTGAAGAGAGCGACACATTTCTCCTGAGCATAATGTACCTTACACCCTCTCTCTTCCCTGGTAATAGAAGTGGAAAATATTTTTATTTTAACAGGAAAAAAAAATCTTTTTAATTTTATTTCCTCTATTTAAAGGACTTGTGCTAAATAACTAAATCTGAATTGAGCTATCTGTTTAATAATAGAAAACAATGACTATGTATTTCTGACAAAATTTTCATACAAATTTACTTTGAGCTGTGCATGTCGTCATCCATTCAAACCCTCAAAATATTACAGATGAAAAATTCACATTTATCTGACAGGAATATGGAGGCGATGTGTCACTCTCTTCTCATTTGCAGATGCCCATCAGTAGCAATTGTAGTAAAATCAGTGCAGATAAAGTAATACAAAACTTCATCAGGTCTTTTGTATATTATTCTCTGTAAATCACCTCCTGTTTTTGAGCAATAACTGATGTTTCTCATGAACATTATCATTAGTCTGCACACTGGTTCATTTCCTTTTTTTTTTTTTTTGCAAGATTTGAAACATTTCTGAATGTCTCATTATGAATCGGTGAAAGGTCAATTGCAAATGAAACTCTGAAAATAATAAGGGAGACACATCTGAACTGTATTTCATCTTCACTCCTTCAAGACAGGTAAGCATACTGAAAAACATGGAAATGTTTTGTCACACTTAGTCTCTTTCAAATATGACTTTTTAGCTGAATAAAGAAAATCAAATAGAATAGCTGCACTTCTCTTGGGTATTTGTTAACAATAAGGTTTTTGCTTTAGGTAGTTTGTATAACAGACTACACAGTTTACTTCATGGTAACACTGTGCAAGATGATAAAGCAAGATTAAACTTCAAAACTACAAAAATAAGCCATTATTAATAACAAATTGAAGTAACTATGTAAGAAGTCTAATATGTTTGAATTCTACAGAATTTAGTTATCTAATCTTAGACTTTTAAAAAAATATCCTCACAAATTTCTGAAAGTTGGGGTTTTTATTTTTTAAGATATCTCCGTTTAGATAAGAAAAAGAAAAATCTTAGTTTTAGAAAAGTTTACACTAATATACATGCAACAGGGATAAAGTAAATAGGAACACGGAGATAAAGTATATAAAATATTGATTTGATTTATAAGATTGCTAGATATTATAGTTTTAATAAGAAAAATAAATAAAACTGAAATTAATATATTTCTTAGAACAAGCATTTTTTCAAGTGATTAAGAAAGAACTGTATATTTGAACCTTGTATTAACAGAGATAAAAATATTTGAGCAATATGATATAGGAAGAGCATTGGAGTCATGAGATTACATTATATGATTTCCAGTTAAATATGCCCACAGCTTTTCATAGCTGTGAAATCACATATATGGAAAAGTGTGCTTCCCTTCTAAATTCCCTCCACCCACTTACGTCCCTCCCAGGTGGCGTAAATTTAATTGAGTTTCATTTTTGAGAAAAGGATTAAACTTTCTACTTTCAGAGATATTGTTTTCACTGTTGATGTAACTTGCTATTAAGTTCTTCCTATACAAGAAAAGGCAGATATGTTTTAAGTTCTATTAACACAGCAGAGATTATTTTACTCTCTTATATTTCTTTGATTTAACCCTAGTTTTTAGGCTGTTTGTTTTTTTTTTAATTCAGCCCAGGTCAGTAGTGACTGAAATTAATTGTTAATTGAGAGTCTGTAAGAATGAATTTAATTGCCACAGGACACTTCCTGAGGGGTAATTATACATATCCCCTAAACAGTCAATTTCATACTAATTGCCAATCTTGCTGGCAGTGTCATCAGCGTCAAGAACTGAAACAGTGTGAGCATAATCTAAGTTACCCTTATGGTTATTTATACATAAAAACTGCCAGATTTTTTTTTCTTTTTTACTATGTAATTATTCTTAGGTCCGCATTTGAGTCTCCATTTCCTCTCTGTGTGGTCTGCATGTCTTCTCCTTGTAGTTCCAGCTTCCAGCTAGAAAGTCCTACATTTTAGAATTGTTGTAAGACAAAGAGATAGGAAAGAATGTTGAGAATGCATATAAACAGCTGTTGGGAAATTACAGTTTTTTCTCCTTCATATGTTTGATTACATAACCACTTATAAATCCTTTAAAGCCTTAAAAAAAAAAAAAAAAGAGGTTTGGAATACTTTACATGCCAGACTTGTTGTTCATGTTTGATGCAAAAGCATGATCACAAGAAACCACATCTTCTAGGTGGTTAATCTGCAAAAATATTGTGCTACGTTTCTGTATCAGAACATCAGCTGGTGCATCCCGCTGCAGAGTAGTTTTCACATTCTGGCAATCTTCTCTAGACTTGGGCAGAGGCTAGAAGCTCTTGAAGTGAAGAATAAAATAGTAAATATGGAAAGGCAAGGCTTGCAGTTTGCAGCTTATATGAAGAATGGTCCCAGGAACAGATTCTCTATCAGATCTTAGTTATACACAGGCAGATAGTTTCAGGGATCTGTAAATGGCAGGCTTTACCTTTACTGCCCATTTCCATATTGGGCAGTTCAATCAAAAGTTCACTCATTCTGTCAAAAGGTGACACTGGAGATGTCACTGTTTATTGCTTTTCACTCAAGTCAGATAAAAGGAGCATCTGCTTGTAATACCTTAGTCTCTGAGGCTATACTGACCAAACTTGTGATAATCACAAGAATAAACCTCAACACCACATAAAAAAAAAACCAAACCAAACCAAACCAATTTTATAATCTTGTCAGGGAAGCAAAAGCCATACCTTGATGTTAATTTTAGAAAATTAACCTCAGATAAAATTGGAAACCAAAAGGTCATCCCTGGGTCAGTTTGCTGAAATAAAAGCTCAGGGCTCCAAGGTATCTAAAAAAGGAAATGACAGGTTCCTAAATTGGCTGGAGATGACTAGGGTTTTTTTTCTATACTCAACTTGTCCCTTCCAACCCAAACCATTCTATGATTCCATGATATTTGTGTGCATGTATGTGTGTTCATAAGAATCTTCTTTATCTTGGATTTTAATAATCTAGTTGCAATATGAAAATGAAATTTCATTAAGATACTGTCTCTCCAAAAATTAAGGTCAAATAATATTTAGGGAAACTGTGGATCTTATTCTTTTTTTACTTTTATTCTTTTTCATCCTGTTGTTTGAGGTATCACTTTGAGAAAGACAGCTTCTCCAAAAGTCAAGAGATGGCTTGGTGTTTGATTAAATTTAAAATAACTGTGAGTCTGTACAGTATTTTGTGTGAAGTAACTGCAAATTAATTGACCATCAAGGGACAATGTAATGTTCCTTATACCTACTGACAAAAAACCTTAAGTCCTTCTGAACTAAAGATGAGCATGAAAGCATTATCTGGAACATAGATGACAACTAGAAAAGTCATATGGTTCTGTGAATTACACATAAAGAATATAGAAACACAATCAGTAAAATGAAATACCAAATTTCTTACACTTATAAGTGGCATGTAGAGAATAGTAGGATTTTTGGTATTTATATTAATGGAAAAAATAGCTTAAAGTGCTTTCAAAATTATATCGGAAGAAAATAAGATTTTTGAAAAATATAAGTGGATAATACTTTGTCATGCATTTTCTTCAGTCTTTTCCTGTCTTACTGAAAATTTAACTCACAATCTCTTCAAGAAAATTGTTGGTTGTGAATATTTCTTTTTTTTTGAAAAATATTATCAGCCATGTTGGAGTAGGAACATACACACTCTTTAACATAAAAATTATTTATGTCCTTTGTTTGAGCAGATGTACACTGACAATTTGAGTAGTGACTTTTGAATTAAGGAAATATTACCTTTGCTGAGAAGTCTTTATTAAATAGCAGGAAGGGATAGACTTCATTTGATCACATTTATTTAACAAAGGAATTAAAAGGATCTGTGGTATCTTCAAGTACTGTTGCAAGTACATATATGTATTCATTACTGTATTCAGTGTTATAATATTAACAATAGTAGGTCAAGAAATCCATCTGAAAATTATTTCACAACCTCAGCACTCTGAAAGCAAGACACTGTGTAACTCTCAGCTTGAGTTTATTACTGACCAATTTATGCCTATCTGTTCAAGTAAATTTATCTCCATACCTTCATTTAGCTAAACCTCAAGCTCCTTTTTCTTTTTCCCATTATTGTTTTTCTTACATGAAATAAACTCTGGCAGAATTATGATCTTAATATTTTTTTTGTAACTATTACTAGTTAGGTTTAAGCTTCTGTAATCCTAGCTAATGAAAAGTCAGTGGATAGTTCCAGAACGTGTTTCCAGAATACATGACTGTGCTGTTGCAGCAGTAAAAGTCTGAGGGTTTTTTTAATAAACTAATGAGAAAATATCTAATATACTTTTTTTTTTTCTATTTGGATTCACCAATGTAAAATATATGTCACATTATATTCCCCTTTGACATTGATTTCTATATGCTGTGTTTGAATTCTACATCAATATTTCAAATACAGTAGTCATTACCAAAGAATGAAGCAACCTGTGGCAAATATGTAATGCTACCCGGTAAGTTACGTATAACTATGTGGTAACTAATAGCTAATTTCTCAGGTATGACTATGTGGTAACTTCGGACAAATATCAATATTTTACTGTTAGCTATGACGAGTAAGGTGACAAAATTGTGGCTTAGATTTGGTGGGAAGAAAAGAAACAAAAGAACTACCTATTCTGTTATTAATTTGTTACTGAGAAAAGACTTTCTTCTCTGTTCTCCTTTTCTTTGCAAGACACAGTAGAATTTTTCTTTTTTTCAGGTAGATACTGCATAACTCATATGGATGAAAGAGTAAAAATCTATTCAGAATATAGTTTATCAAGCCTGAGGCTTTCTCTGAACAGATAATAATATATTTTCAATTTCAAATGCTTGAGGCAAATAAAACTCTAAATGATATTGCTTCATATCCTTTGATTTGAAGGAAAAATATGAGCCAATGGCTATAGTATTGTTTCTGAGAAGGTATCAGCTGTAGGAAGAGACTACTTCCACAGCTTGTTAGTGTTTATTTTTGCAGCAAAGTGCTCCACATCCTTCAGGAACCGCTATTAGTACTTTCTACTTTCATAACCGCCATAACATTTCTTAAGCCATTATCAGAAACAGGAATTATCACAAAAGTGATGCAACTCTTCCCAACTGGAGGCAATCTACCACTCTTATAGCAGTAGAAGGCCAATGCTTTCACTTAATAAGTTGGAAATAAAGGAAATAAAACTAACTCATTCTCCTCCAAGATCCTTGGATCATAGAATCATAGAATCATAGAATCATAGAATCACATGGTTGGATGGGACCTATAAGATCATCTAGTCCAACCGTCTTCCCACTACCATTGCTGCCACAGCTACTAAACCATATCTTGTAGCTCCTCATCAAGCCGCCTCTTGAACACTGCCAGGGACGGCGACTCCACCACCTCCCTGGGCAGGCCATTCCAGTGCCTGACCACTCTTTGGGAGAAAAAGTTTTTCCTCACG
>JAAGAY010146197.1:8409-36551 GCA_011801015.1 Ardeotis arabs | reverse complement strand
ACTGTGTCCAGTTCTGGAGCCCCCAACATAAGAAGGACATGGACCAGCTGGAGAAGGTCCAGAGGAGGGCCACAAAGATGATGAGAGGGATGGAGCACCTCTCCTATGAAGACAGGCTGAGAGAGTTGGGGCTGTTCAGCCTGGAGAAGAGGAGGCTCCGGGGAGACCTGAGAGCGGTCTTCCAGTGCCTAAAGGGGGCCTACAAGAAAGATGGGGAAAGGCTGTTCAGTAGGGCCTGTTGTGATAGGACGAGGGGCAATGGTTTTAAAATAGAGGGGGGTAGATTTAGATTGGACATTAGGAAAAAATTTTTCACCATGAGAGTTGTAGATCACTGGAACAGGTTGCCCAGAGAGGTGGTGGATGCCCCATCCCTGGAAACATTCAAGGCCAGGCTGGATGGGGCTCTGAGCAACCTGATCTGGTTGGGGATGTCCCTGCTCCTTGCAGGGGGGTTGGACTAGATGACCCTTGAAGGTCCCTTCCAACTCTAACCATTCTAAAACTCTATCAGCAAGCAAATGAAAAAAAAAACAACAAAAAATACAAAGTACATGCATAATACAAGCACATCCTCCTGTCTGTTTCCTCAGTTACTTTAAGAAAGCCTGAGCAATTTGGGACAACCTGATTTCTCTGTGCTCTGAGGTAGCACAGCCTCATCTTAATCCAGGAGTGTGAATACAGCAGTATAAATAATGGGTGTACATCCAGATGTACATTCTGGACCTATACCAGTTCAGTTCTTTGTGTTTTTTAGCTAGTGAAGAAACCATTCAACCATAAACTCAAAGCAGTAGTTGATTTTGTGGGTGGTTTTTGGTTGTGGGTTTTTTCTTTTTTTTTCAGAATGTAATATATTTATATAACATCTTGTATTCTTCAGAGGTTTAGTATAAAATTTGTCCCCTTCCACTAAAATATCTTATTGTTTGATTTTGGCTGTTGCCTTTTTTTTTTTTTAATGTCAAAAGCACAAAAATTCTTGATGGCTATGATCTGTATTCTGTTACTCTTAAATTGATTCTTTAGCTTTTACATCCTTACATAGCTGATACACCATAGAGGTAAAAGTACATTTACTGATGACAACAATATACTAGTTTGAGCTATACTGAAGCCTTTTTATGATGAAGAGTTTCCCATTCAAGTAACACCACAGACTTCATAGTGCTGCTGAACCTATGTAAAGCTGGCAGAATCCAGTTGTGGCATTGCCTCTGCTCAGGACCTTAGGGTGAGCTGGGAAGGGCTGTTGCTAAAAGTGTCACAGTTTATGCTAAGTGCTCAATACTGGATAATTTATGCTGCTACTTAAATGCAAGACACTAGTAAGCTCTCCTTCCCATGAAATCATGGCAGCCTAAGCATTTGAACCAGTCTCAGGCGCAGCTTCCAACCTCCAGCCGATTTATTCTCTTGGATTTTTAATACTTCCACACCTGCATATGCTTATGTGTCAAGCACATATATTATTCTCATTTAAAAGGTGCTACATAAACCAGTTTCACTATTGCTACCGTTAAAAAGTAAGAGTTGTAATTTCTTTCCTGAGGGCAATTTAACGCACAAGAAAAGTACCATTTCCCTGTATGTGGCTTGAAAATTTGTAAGGACTGACAAGCTTTTGTCGGTGTATCCTTACATTTACAACAATGGGATCCGTTGCTCAGTACGATTAGCATGTACCAGATCTACAGCCCTGACAGAGCTTCTTTGTTCATTTCTTAGAGGACATAAACCATCACTAACATGTGACTTATGACTCTTTATCTGAGTCCATTTCTGTGAAGCCAAACTAATAGCCGCTCTGTATAAAAAGCACCTAGATACACAGATAGGGACTTCCAGAGTCCCCTTTGGCGCTGCATCTGACAGTCTAGAGGATGAGAAAAAAATAAAATACAAAATATTGATCTATTTCTGTTCTTACATTTACACAACTCAGAGTGTGTGTGTGGGGGGGGGTTGTATTTCTTGGTGTATATGGATATTTAAACCAGAATAATTACCTTTGTATGCAGAGTTAGTACTCTGAATTCAAATGAGAAAGCAAAATTCACTCCCATTTCATTTACTAGGTGATGAAATTGTATTGAATTATCCCAATTCCTCTTCTCTCTCTTAATTTCAAATAACATGTTCTCTTTCAACAGGGTCAAAAACGGTCAAACAGCCACAATTGGTACTGCTAGGCAAATGGAGAGGAACAATGCGAGTGAGCTGGTTAACCCTCTGGGGTAGAGCGGGGTAGAAGTTTCAATATTTGTCCAACTTAGCAATCACATAAACAGGATTTTCACCACACTTGTACTGGAAGATGGCTGTTCTTTGTTGCAATATAAACTTGCCAGAGAAAATATAAATGTGGAAATAAGAAGATGCAAATTTCCCAGTTATGCATGGAACAAAAAGACTTATTTTGCACACCCAAAAAAGTGTGCATTCCTAGCAACTGTCTTAGAAAAAATGGTCCTACTTATCTAGTTTATGTGCAGAAACAATACAATCTGATAACAAAGCACAGAGGATTAACACTTATTGTCAATCAGCTGGCAGGACAGAATTCATTCTCACACTTTCTCAGTTAACAACAGTGAATAAGAAATATATTTGCAGAAAATCAAAGCCTGTATTGATGGAGTTCAGCAAAAGAGCTAATTTTATTAGAACAAATAGTTGTAAGTAATTTTGTTATTTTCAGCAATCTGCAAAAGAAGCATTAGATTTTTAAACTATATTATTCAGCATATCCCCTAACCCTTTCAGTAAAAATCTCATCTCAGTCTGTAAGAACCTTTTGCGCACTGGTTGCACCTTTAAATGACCAGCAATCACAAAGGCTGAGCTACATTACAAATCTGGTTATGGATTTTTAATTACTCTCAATTACTCTTTCTCTATTTTGATCCCTTATTACTTTACCAAACAGGATCCCAATCCAACTGCCATCCCACTCAGCAGAAGTCATTCCATTAAGTTTTGATCTGTAACAGCTTCTTTCATCTGCCCTACAGACTATCAGGATCAAATCACTGCCAAATGATGTGGTAAAACAAACTGTCTCATGAACAGCAGAAATGATAAAGTCTGGCTTCCAGACAATTCCTGTCCTATTGCCACCCCTATCCTCTCTCCCCCAATAACTCCCATTTCCCCACAGCTCTATCACACCGGCTTCGCCCTGCACATTCCCAGTACCCCTGGTATTATTCTCCTCTCTGACAGCAGCAACCTCTTGTTTCTAGGCCCCTCCTCTGCTATATTCTACGTCAAACCAGCCATCCCGCCATGCTGATAGCCCTGCCGCATGCTATGCAAGCAAGGAGTTGCCTGAAGGGTTACTGGTTTTACAGCTGCTATAAACTCAACTGAGAGCAATGGAGTACTCCCTGTTTTTCTCTTACTAAAAGCTCCTTCCCATTTACCCACCTTCCAATTTTAACAGAATCTGTAGAAATTTAATGTCTTCCAGATCTCTCTGTGCTACCAAATTAGTTGATATTTGCAAATTTGGTTGGAGTTCGCCAAAAAAATCAAAAGCTCCAAGTAACTGACTCACAGAGATGGACAACGTCATCACGAGTTGTTTCCTTAAAAAGCCAGACTAAATGTTCCCAGAAGAAGGTTACAGTCCTATAAAATCACAGACCAGGTATGAATTATAGTGCATTGGCAGCCAAATAATTCATTTTCAAGAACGAGGTCATAAAAGAAGAGTTCATTGGCTCACGAGAAGTAATTCTGATGTACATGTGCAGGAGAGTGCGTAAGGCTCTCAAGGTTATTAAACGTGAATACTCGTTTCCAGCTCCCAGGCTGCAGGTCATTGCAATCCCAAGCGAGCGATCACAGTTAAACAGCTAATCCTGTTTATTCTAGAGTTTAGCTCAAAATAGAAGAGAAAATCTCAACTCCCTTGAATTTTATACCTGGAAACTGAGCTTAACATTACCACATGGGCTTAGGTCTTTGCAAGACTGAATTGCATTCTGCAATCTGAAATGCTCAATTTTAGGGTGAGTCATTTTCCTTTTATCTCCAAAGTTTACTTCCCCTCTCTGCTTTTGCAACAGGAAAATAAAGTGGGCTTTGCTCACTGAGAGAGCTCATGCAGAATGTCAAACCGTTTTCCTCTAGCTACACATTCAACAGATGTTTACATCTACAAGTTCCACTGGAGAAATAAACACACTGAGCACAACGTTGCCACCAGTTAAATACCATGCTGCCTCTTCACAAGACAGACCGTGCATAGCTAAGCATCAAAATATGTTCCCGGTACTCTTATTATTACGATATGACCAAACAGTCTTCACATTTTAATGATGTTCTCTTCTAGAGGGATGATAATAATTTAATCTGCTTCAGTGGAGACAATAAAAATTCTTGTACTTCTACACGTTTCCCTGCTGTCAATACTGGAATTTATCCACATTTTTCTTTATGTAGAATGAGGAATCACTTTCCAAACACAAACAGCAACTAGCAAGCTGAGATAACTCCAACTAAAAATGATTATTTTTAATATCCTTGCCTTTTTCCTCCCTGTCCTTCAAACAAAAACTCTTAAAAGTTAACAAACTGAATTCTCTTTCCAACAGAAACACCAAACAATGCTTGAAACACTGCCCACATCTCTGAAACTATATCTAATCAAATTCACGCCTGCCGTTGGTTGCCGGGGTAACAATCAGACAGTCGCTCATACAAACAAACTGCAAACAGCAGAAGGAAATGTGCTTTAAGTGGAAGCATCTCCTTCGCAGAGCTTGAGTCTTGTTAATTTAAGAAATAATCATATAATATGATCTTATTCACAAGGCAGTGGATGAATGGAGGGGGAATATTATATACTGATTGGCTCACTCACGAGGAGAAGGAAGACGTGAAATGTTGTCAGCAATTGAATTTAAAAGCACAGTTCCATTTTTACAATTGTTTCCTTTTCTTATCCCTAAGAAGCACAGCATGGCATTTGGATTTAACTGTATGTCACTGCATAAAAGGGTGATTCATTTCTTCTTTTTCAGCACACAGTTTAAGTTATTGTCTATAGTTTCCTCTCATAGCACAGGCCCTTAATTGATCGGCTTCATTTTAGACTCCTCCTAATGATATACAGAAGCGATGGCTCTTCTGAAGGTGTAGAGATGCAATAGGCACTGCAAAGGCCGTCGTTTCCACAGCAACGGGGACCATGCGGGAGCTCTGAGCCAAACTTCATCTTCACTCCATCCCTCCCCCACTTACGTCTGACCACACAGGTTTCCTTCTTCACAGTTACCACAGATGCTTTCAGGAGAATCCGGCTACATTTGGACGAGTGAATGTCCCTCATACATTTAAATGCAGGAATTGTATGGATAAGTATTGGCTTCAAGGCTTACGTGATTTTCAAACAATTCTAGTTTGTTAATCTCAAGCATTCAAAAATTATGTTTTAAAAAGTAAGATCTATTTCAATAAAATCTTGAGACTTGAATAACAAATATCTTTGCATGCAGTTTAATTTGACTTCTATGTTATGAAACTTAAGCCTCTTTTCATACTGAGTTTGGCTTGAAAGTTAAAGGGGTATTTACTGGTGTTGTTGCTTTAAATTAATAAAATGTAAGCGCCTTACAAAATAACTCAGATCCAGGACAAAGAGGATCTAATATAAACAATCGTTATTATAATATTAATCATAGCATGATATAAATTAGACATATTGTAGTTCTGCTGTAACATTACTTTAAAAAAAAAAAAAAAAAGGAAAGGAAACAGCACGTTCAATGTGATACTCCTTATCGAAACCTGAATCACTTCTCTGCTAAAATAAGTACTGCAGAGGAATATATTTTTACTGCAGATTCCCCCCACTGCTACGTACAGCATAAAGCCCCTAAACAGTGTCTTACATCATGGGCTTCGAGTTGGTGGGTGTAACCTTATAACTGAAATTATCAGTAAAAATCAAATATAAAAATGCTGTTTGGAAGAGCTGACATCCAGGTCAGAGTGACAGAGCTAACAGACACAGTGTGGGAAAGGTGCACCAGCAGGATGGTTCCTCGCTTGGCCAATGAAAAGTGCTGTGTGGTAGCAAGGAGGAAATGCTGGCTTTTCCTCATGGTCAATCTTCCCATCGAGTTCATAGCTCTGTTTACTGCGGGGAGTTCACTTTGCTCTTAAGGCAGCAGTAGCCATACACTACATAATGCTGCACTGTTTACATGGCACGGTTTAACGAAAACCAGCTGTGAAGTAATGCCTTCTTCACAAATATTTACAATTGTCACATTCGGATGGTGGAGAGTAGATTTTGTATAAAAAGGCTTCACCTCTGTGCATGGGTTTGCAGGCATGCGTGCAACATGTGCATTCTCACAACCTACTCAGTACAATCAGCTGGCGGGGAGCTCCCAAATTGCCTTAGACCCTGGTGTAATTCCAAATCAAAGAGAGCTACTGATCATATGGTGGTTAAATTTAACCAGACTTTCTAAAAGGTCAATAAAGCTAAGGGAAAGCTTTCTGATCCATCAAGAGCTCCGAATAAAGTCCATGGCTGGGTTCTGGGTGAAAAGGAGAATTTCTGTCTCCTGGTGCTTTTGTTTAAAATCTTTTTTTTTTAAATAATGTCATGCTTTTAATCAAGAGCAACTGTCCAACAATCCCTCATCTTTTGCTTCCTTCTCAGACCACAGTCTACTCACATGTACATTAAGCATATTGTAAAATAGCATGCCCAGTACTGGAACGGGAGCAAGAACCATGTCCTGCAGTGACTGCAGGCACTGGCCTCCAGCGACTGCAGCTCCAGCTTTGATCTAATGTCCTGGAGTAGTTGACTTCTGTGGCTGCTAGCTCATATGCTTTTCCATATTGAATTAAATACAGAAGAAAGCATATGATATAAAGTTGTGAACATGAACAAGCAAATAAGGATTATGCCATAAACACAAGAACAGCCCTCAAGTCCTCAGTGTTAGAGTAGCCACCAATATAACCCCGCTGACTTGAGCTAGAGGATTTTCCTGGGTAAGATGAGGAAAGTAAGACACTTAAGTGTTGTTAGAATTTTTCAGGACTGCTTTTTGTTGTTTGTTTTTTCTTCAAACTCTGGAAAAATGTGGAAAATCATCAATTTCATAAAAATTTTCCCTATAGGCTTTTGTACACAGATCAACCTGCGACGGATTACTTGGTTTTCAGCAATGAAAAATGAGATTTTTTTTATCAGTGGTTTAGCAATAAACACTCTAAAAATTATTTAAAGCTTATTGCAAAGCAAAACATTTTCATGTTTAGCATTGTCTACGAAACTTTTTTTTTCCTGATATATACATTTTTTATCCCTTCCCTGCCCGTGTTCCATGGTTTGTCCAGCTCTAGAAAAAAACACAACAGGTCATGATGATACTGATGACTCTCTGGGAAAGCATCAGGAGAATGAAAGGGTTTGTGCTTTGTGTGACTTACTCCTGAAAGGTCTAGGTGTTTTTGTTTGTGCTTCTTTACTTATTGCTGAGGCATTTTATAGTCTTAGCTGGGCATCCTTTCTAAACTTAGTTTGAAATTGAATGGTTAAAATGATGCGTGAGTGAGTGAGTGAGTGAAGAAGACATTAACCTGGGAAGTAGAAACTGAGGCAACAATATGTTGTACTCTGAAGTAGTACAGAAAGAAACAGATGGCAATTGTTGATCCTAGAATCAGTCATTTTTTCTGAGGAGAAGAAAAATTCTTAACAAACTCGTGCTAAATGAAAGATACCCTTAGCAAACTGCCTTATGGAGGGAATTTTGTTAAAATATAATAGGCATAAGGAGACAAAATACAATACAAATAAAAGGCATGCTATGTACACATTTATTTTTGCTTTAAAAGTAATATTTTTGTGAGAGAGTTTATTTGCACTTACAATAAGGAACCCTGGGGCATTTACTGTCTATTACAGAGACTTTTTTTTAACCGATGAACTCGTTACCTGATGCAATAGCCTTTATGAAGACAAGCTTCTAGGTCAGCAATGTGTTGCTTCCTCCCCATCAAATAAGAAATTCAGCCATCAAAGTGTACCGTAGCCATCAAAGCCACAAACCCAGTCATCAACGCCTACTGTAGTCACAACAGCTGAAAGCAGAACATACTACAGAACACCATTTCATAAAAGTAGAAGAACATTATTTTTACTTTTCATCTCCTGCACATATGTCCCACGGAGAACTCACAATCTATGCTTCCCATTTCTGGAAACAATGCACTAAACTTCGTAAACACTGGTCTTATTCATCATTTAGGTATCTGTGGTTACACAGATGTAAAGAGCTCTTGAATTACACCCAGCTTCTTTGCTAGTTTCTATGTCAGTGAGAGTTGCTCCAGCAGCAAATACCACGGGTCTGAATGAGAGCCTACCAGACTTGACAAGGAGATGTCATTAAATTACAAATTTACAAACACCAGTGACCCATGAAACCTAGCTCCACTGGTAAAAGTCATGCTAGGGCTACCCAGATCAGTGGAGCTCTGCTGACTCCAGTAGATGCTGGAGATCCTACCAGAGGGTCTCCATGCTCCCTGCTAGTGAGTGCCAAGCCCACCTTCTCCACCCCCACAGCGAAGGCCAAGCTGGGAACGTCCTCAGCTCTTTGTCAGGGAGCAGTGGGCTCCCGGGTGACACAGCTGCCCAGAGGCTGAGTGTCCTGCAAGTCATAAGATACAAGCAGACTTACTACTGATGTCAGCAAGGAGCAGGCATATTTGCCTTCATTTTTATTTGGCAATGCCTCGTCAACATACCTTCAACACAAATGCTCTCTCTGTTCCTGCCTCTCAGTTGTACCCTCTGCAGAACGGCAGTTTTCTCACACTACTTCCAGCAAATAGTGCAGGATCTGCTTGAAAGTTAGTGCTAATGCTGGCACTGGCAACTGCAAAGCACATAGAAAGAAACAGGACAGAGCTCCCAGCACCGGGTTCTGCAAGGTAACACAGATGTTGCTCTTCTTCCCTTCCATTCAAACATCTGTACAAACTCAGTGCAACAAGCTCTTTCCTGGACAACTTCTGTGCCTTCACCAGACATTTCAGATCAGGCTTTCCTGAGAAGTCAAACTCAACATTGCGTAAACTCAGCAAACTGACAAAAAATGATTTTGTTTTTTTCCCTGTTGCACCCCTTCCCTTCCCCGGTACACATCCACTGAGATTTAGGAAGATTTCCACTGCTGTCCTCTAAGAGGTTACAGAAAATGAAGGAGGGCGAGACTGGCACTCCACGTACACGTTGTTGGTACTCACTGTATTAAACCAAGGGACTTCACTGTTCGCATACCAGAGTTAATTACCTAAAGAGAATAAAGTGCTGTGAAGGAGGCTGAAATTCACTGGTTTTACAGAGGCTAACAGGTGCGGTGGCTCATTTCAGACTATGGGGTGCTAAAAATGAAGGTGATCTGTGTTCTGCCACCCCATTTTGCAAACTGCTGTTTAGTCTTGGACCAGAGAAGAGCTTGACAACACCTTGCTGCAAAAATAAAATGACAGATTTGGGTCTGCATTTTACAGTCTCACAACACTGATCTTTGATATTTCTTAGGCAAACTTTGTGTTTGAGGTTTGGAGACGGTTTTATTGTTTTTCCTTTCCTAGCAAAGATTCGCTGCTCATATCCAACCTCTGAAATCTCTTGCACATCCCTTGTCAAATTTTCTTTTTTTTAAAAAACAGCATTTGATCTTGCAGAATAGATCATATAAATAATTCATGAGAAAGACATTTTAAAGTCCAAATTCCAATCTTCTTTTCTTCCATGTACTTTTTCATTTGGCATTAAAACTATTACAAACAGGTACATTTTGGTAACAAGTTTGTTACCTGGATAGCAGGAGTATCATCAGTTACAGAAACCAACCCACACACAAAAAAACCCACCTTTACATAAAATATTGAACCCCTTTACATAAAATATTGGAATGCAGTATTGATTCAGCCTACCCTTGAAGTATGTTAAAGGTTTTAATTCCATGCTCACTTGCTGTTTTTCCTTAGGACCCTATTACATTTAGTCACACACCTTTCTGAGAGGTATATATTTTTTCATATACCTTTCATATACTGCACTCAGGGCATTTGAACATGAACATCAGCATTAGCAGCATTCTCAAGTTTGTGAGTAACATTCACTTTAAAAACAGCTCCACAAATCCATATTCCTAGGTTATTAATTTGTTTCATTAATATGTTGTATAAGCCACTATTTACTTTAAAGTATGTGACATATTGCAAATCCTTAAACTTATCACATTGTTTCTTGAATGATGGACAGTGCTCAACAATTTATACCAAATTCTTGCATGTTAACGCCTACAAAATCTTTCAGTCCCACAGCATGGCAAATTATGCTGCCTGCTCTTCAGTAAAAGAGAACAGCTTTAAGGATCTATCAAGAGTTTCTGTTCCCTCTGGCTCACCAGAAATGCCATCAGAAGAGGAGCATACTTCTGTTTCAAACATCCTACAGCAGAGGCTGGATGATATGGCAGAAAGAGCGCTGCTCCTGTGTACAGCCCAACTACAGCTGTTTCTTGGTGCCAAATGGGGGAAGACTCCTGTTCCTTGGCTTTGTTCATTGTAGGTAGGTGGGATGACACTAGGGAGGACCAGGCAGGGTGACACTCCTTGCAGAGAAGGTGATGCTCTTCCCTGGAGGAGAAAGGGTAAGGAGAGCAAGCACGATCTGCAACTCTACAGCTTCCCAGGGAACTCAAGAGATGTCTTTTGGACTGGAATCACTTAGCTCTGCCCCTTGCTTGCTCCGGAGTACACCTTTTGTCAAGATTGCTGTGCTCTTACAGCTCTCTTGAAGGCTTATGGAAGAACATCAGAGTAAATAAGCCCATCTGTTTTGATTTGGCAAGGATTCAGTAAAAGACAGTTTAGCAAAGTGCTTAAACAAATGCTTAACCTTAAACTTGCTATTAAGGACTTAAGAAAGTGCTTTGCTGGATTAAAAGCAAAAACTACTGGAAGAGGAAGAGGGTGTTCATGGTCTGTTGCACAGCAGGGGGCTTGAGAACTGAGAGGAAGACTGCTTTCAAGATATGCCAGGATTTATGCATGTGGTATACAGGAGATGATGATGGTGGCCATGTGTGACCACAAAACAGGACAGAGACTGTGGCATGGAGCTTTCACACGACATTTTCATGTGCAGACTCAACTGCATTGCCTATCAGTCAGAGGGAGCACAAGGACATCACGTAGCCTCTATGTCTTCCTTGCACAAGGGCCTGTGTTAATACCTAAACTCCTCACATAATCACTGCTCCACCAGCCATGGGAGGCAGAAGCAAACAGCTCAGCTTTTGTGTGATGAGGGGGTAGTGAAGATCCAGGTGGCAGTTTCACTACAGGTTCATAACAACTCGCCCTTTGCAACACAAATACTGCCTGCTGCTGTTTACACCTGCCTTTTTCCAAACTAGAATGAGACAACACATTTGCACATGACTAATCTCTTCATAATGCATTTTACTCCCTGCAAACTGGATATAAATATTTTTCAAAAGACGGAGAGATCTACCAGATCTTTATATACAGGTTCTTGTAGACAACACAATCCATCATCTTTCCATTAAAGAACTATACAAAATGAAATATTCAATAAGTGATAAATTAAATATTAATGGCCAATGCATCACAGAGATCTCAAAAAGTTTACATGAGTATAGAAGTTAGAGTGCTTATTTTTGCAGCAGCTCAGCTGCTGTTCCCTCCTAACTCATTAATTTGCTTGCTAAGTGCTTCACAGGCCTCTAAGCAATCTCATTGCCCTGAAGTCTTCTCTAAGCAAAAATTCCAGCTCTCGACCTCCAAACCCAAGCTGTTTCAGTTCCTCCTTTAGCAGCTCTCAGATATCCCCTTAGCTCACCATGAGTTTCTTGGCTTATTTGTGCCTGTCTCCAATGCCCACGTTCAGTTTTATGGAGGTTGCGGTGGCACAAACAGAAATTATTAACCCCTGGCTTCATTAACACTGGAACAGAACCAGCATCCTCCTCTGCAGAGGGAACTGCAGAGCAGCTGTAGGAAGTTTTGAACGGGCAGAGGAGGGGAGGCTGAGGAGGACGCAGAGCTCAGGCAGCTGGAAGTTCTGCGTACAGAGCAGCACCCTGCTGTGGTAATTAAAGAGCTACTACCAGATGTATTCCAAGATCAAGGCCCTAAACATATTTACTTATTTAACTCTCGTTATCTTTGAAGAGCTGCACACAAAGGACTTCTGAAATGCCTGTCCTAGGGTGGGAGGGGGAAGATCCAAGCCCTTGCAACCGAGTCCCAGCAGGTCCTGGGCCCTGCACCTACAATGATGCTGCAGAGCTGGGGTTTAGCAGCTCAGCTTTCGGCCAAAGCCTGATAATGGTCCCCACACCGGTTTCCACTCTCTAGCACCGATGTGCAATGCAGCCAGATCCAGTTTCCCAAAGAAGCTTTTCCGTGTCTATGTCTTTCTGTCTCTGCTACCAGCCTCTCATGTAACACCTCTCCCCATGCCCTGTGTGGCTGTCATCCCTCCCACTGAGGAACACGAGCGAAGGCAGCCTGAGGAGGTTAACACCGCTCATTAATCGATCAGCAGAGCCGGTGCCAAGCGAAGCAAAGCGCTGTTTTCCCTCCCACCCACCACGCCAGGGCTGAGGATGCTGCTTCTGAAAAAATCCCTGCTGGGAGAAGAAACAGGCACAGCCTGCGGCGAGGGATGCTCAGCGGCTATAGGGTCAGAACCTTTAACTGGAAGTGACACTTGGGCTTTTTGCAGAGGTTTTTTCTTAAAGCCATGCAATACCCGTCTGGCTTTGCATCAACCCTGACAGAGAGAGAAGCCGAGGAGCCCCTCTCAAACACCCTCAGCACTTCTCTCTCTGCAGCCTAGCATGCAAGTATGTATTCTGGGAGCTTTGAAAAAGCCAGCCCCCTCTCCCAAATTTGGCTTGCTGACAGAGCATTAGGTGCTTTGGGGCCGCTGCTGTCTATCACTGAAATCAGCGGGCTTTTACACCTTGCATTTTTTTCTCAACACCTGAAAAAAAAAACCCCGTGGTGGCAGTTCACACAAATACTTCCACTGACTTCTCAAGAGCAAAGTAAATCCTAAAAGGAATGTCAAGTTTCACTTTTAATCCCCTCCAAAACAGCTTAGGTATGTATGACTGGGAGTAGCTGTGAGAGGTAATTGCTGCACAGGAGCCCAATTACTCACATACTTCGAAACAAATCAAAACTCCCACCTGGCATGAGTGAAGGGCTTAAAAGGAGTGGGTTAAGAAATGGATAAAAGCATCACTTCAGACCTACTTAACTGTCAGTTTAAATTTGTTCTTTTTTATTCTTACTAAAAATTATCATTAACTCTGACTCTTACCTATCACTGGCATTCTTTGTGTGTGTGTTTTTGTTTGGTTGGTTTTTGGATTGGTTTTTTTTTTAACTTGAAGCTCCTGTTTCACATGGATAAAAGCCTCCAGACTCTACAGGAAACAAAAATTTGGAAGGTTTGTATAATGCAACTAATACCATAAAGCCCTGCCCTGGGCTCCATTAGGTGTTTAAGAGACCTGCTGCAGTGTTAATATGCCTTAATATGGCTGTACAGGTTACGGATGTGGAGAAGTGATCTCCTTAACAGAAAAGGATTTTCTTTGTTACCTTCCTCGTGGTTTTTTAACAAAAATAACTTTCTACAAAGACCAACGATAAACTATTCCACGTAGTTTGGGTTGAGTTGGAATCTCCTTGCAGATAGGTCCAAGTGACAGAAGCACTTCTCCAGCCTTAATTACACTAGAAGTGTCGGGTGGTGCCGCACTAAACTGACCTTTGGCTTTATGTTAGCCATGCTAAATAAATAAAAAAATAATAAATTCCCAGCAACAAACACAAGCATATCTTATCATTCAGAGTGAGAAGTTGTTACTACAGTGCCATCTTCAGTGCGTTACATAAAGTGGAGTTTTCCTGTGGAGGATTTTTCATTGTTCTTTATGGGTTGGAAATGGATTAAAGGAATTTCTACCGCACAGAAGAATGAAGAAAAAAAGATGAAAGTATTCCTTCTTTATGTTAATGAGAAAGAGAGTGCAGTGACCCAGAAAATAAATAAATTATCTATCAGAAGCACATGTAATTATCAGCCAAAACAATCAGTCTGGCCACCACAATAGGCTTTGAAGTAAAAAATGGTCATCCCCACCTACTGCCAGTGACACTCAGCAATACTGCAAAGAGATTACAGCTTTGCGTGTGAAAAGGCAGTATGGGTAGTACATTACAGAATCATTGAAAGTTGTTAGTGCCAGTTTGACTGTACACTATTTACAGACAAGGAAGAAACATACTTCTCCACAGATTTGACAGAGGATCTGGTCTAGTTGTACTGTGGAGGATGACACATTTGCCAGCCTGGTCACAAACTTTAGAGTTTAGATTGGACCCAGAAGTGAAGATTGCTTTTCCTGTTGTAAAACAGATGAGCCCTTATATTGAAGTAGCAGACAGTCAAAGAGGAGTCGTCTTATATTCTCGATTACAGAGCTGCTGTGCTGCTCTGCTGCTCTTTGCTTCCCTGCAATGTCAAAACAAGGATGTCACTGAGCCCTGCTACAACCTACTTCCTTGGCCCAAACTGCGGACATTCTGGGCCACGCCATAGAGGTATGCTCCAGAGGGTACAGGAGAAGACATTTTAGCAAAGGTCACTGCCAATGCTTCTGTTGTCTCTGCAGTTGTCTTGTTTGTGGGGCCCATGGCAAATGCCTGCGTCAGCAGGTATGAACACATGCTGTTGCTTCAACCCCATAGGGCACTGAGACACTCGGCAAACTGACCTCATGCATCTGTAACGTCAAAGGGAATATTCGTGTGGAGAAAGGAAATAGGATCAGACTCCAATTCTACATCTCAGTCCCACAACTTGCCAGCATAAGCAAAAACTGCCAGAGGTCCCAATGTTATTGAAAAAATATGAGTGATTTTATTATTATAATGCAGACGTTCTTTGTAGGGAATGTACTTGCTTGTCTTTTTTAGGCTTATATATTTCCTTGCATATGGCTCAGAGCTGTATTGCTCTGTATAGAGAAAACAGGCCTATTTAATGGTTGAAGGAAAAAAGTATACAGAAAGGAACAGTCAGCTTATTCGCTTTCAGTGATATTTCTCAATCTGAACAATAGAGCACTATGTACAGTACAATGGTATTCCCCTTTTGAAATGGATTGTATGCCGTTAATACTCATCATTTCCATACCGCTTTCTTTTTGAAAGCACATTTCAAATGTAAGGGAATCCTCACCAACACACTTTACAATATGTAATCCTTACTATCTTTGCTGTCATATGCTGAAATGGTATAAATTACTTGACAAAGCAACACAGAGAGAACACATCACACTGTTGTTCTTGTTGACCATTACTTCTGCTAGTTGCTAACTGTGTATGTGACTATTGCAACAAAATCCTAAAATCATGTTCATGGCATCGCTCCAACAGCTAAAGTGAAACTCCAAATTCTAGGGGAAGCTACTTAAAAGATAAAACCTCTTAGTGCCTCCATAGCTTATATTCTTGAGAAAGGATTACAGAATAGGGGCCTTTATTTGTTGGCATTCTCTCAAAGTACTTTCTGAATATTTCACCCAGTTACAGCAAGAGTCATTTTCATTGAACAAAAAGAAATCTTAAATATAGGTTATTCATGATGATGTTGTTCTTTATTTACATCTTAGAAAACCATGGGAATTAAAAGCAAAGGTTTTTGCTAGACATTTGGACACAATCTCCTGATCACATTTTTATAACTACTGATTATTGAACTGGTCCCAAAAGTAAAGATCTTCATGAGGATAAAACAGTGCAACTGAATGGCAATATTAAGAAAGAAACTACAAGAACCCCAATTATTTCAAATTGTTAACCCCATCCAAAGACATCACCTCTTACATGACATTTGTACTTTTGTTGCTAACTTTATCAAATTGCAGACACACCTCAACAGCAGCTTAAAGAGTGGTCCTGAAGAATGCTGATCCAACTTCCATTAAAGCAAACGAGAGGGAACATTCAAAACCTTGCATTTAATTTCTGCCACAAAAAAAAAAAAAAAGGCAGTAAGACCGTTAGGATGCATCTTTGCAGCTAAATTCTGCCCCGAGCTGCATGAGTTCCTTGGCTCCCAGGGCATATTCCAACCCAAGAATGGAACAAGCTGAAAAGCTGCACGCTAAAAATATAAACCCAACTGCCTGCTTTCTCTCTCTCTTAGTAAAATACTTTCTACATACACATACTGCCCAACATTGTGACTATTCTTTAAAATACCTGTATTTTTCATTTTCAATCCTGAAAAATTCAAATTCAGCCCATTCTGCTTTTGAGAAAAAAGGAAAGTTCTTCTCCCATCCTTCTCCACAAAATTATTTTTGGGTATAAGCAAACACAGACTGCACGTATACCAGACTGGTGACCTGGAGTCTTATTTGCAGTGTGTAGACAAGAAGAATACCCTGTGAGAACGACTCACAGTCTATGAAATCCTGCCAGGGAGCAAGCAAATCTGCTGTATGGTACATTTTTTCCTGTAGTTTCTTGCCGTGAAGAGCTCAAAATCTGTCAAAACACTCTGCCCTTTGTGACTCTGCTCACTGAGATGTACTTACTGTGCAGCAGCTCATATTCAGATGTGAGCACTGGTTTATCTCACAAAGAGAGACTCCACCAAAGAAATTGCTCAACAAACATTAGGTATGGACTGATTTCCATATCCAAACAGCATCCAATGTGCACACAAGTGTATCCATAGCTCAGTTAAAAGCCTCGTTAAGAAATATGTATCACATCTGGTTTAACCTAAATAATTTGTCCAAGACTCTTCAGTGATCAGTGACAGCAAAATCTAGCTTGGGTAGGTGGGTGCAGATGTCTGCAGGATTTAGCCTGCAGTCTAACTGTCAGGATTCAGTTGACTGAATCGCATTCACTTTACACCGTACACCTTACGGTCATGAAAAGCCATGACTGTCCAGCTTCAAAAGCCCAGCATCAATCTTCCTAATGGCAGCTTAAACCATTTCCTACTCCTCTGTGTCAGATCGTACATCTGACATGACTCAGAAACCATCCAAGGAAGTCTCCTACAATTTGTCTTTTTTAGCTGGTTTTTGCAAATTGACAAATCCTACCCCTTTGCCTCTTTGGAAACTGTTATTAACCAATGTCTAGACAAACATTCAGCTGTAAGGGACTGGGCAGGCTGAGGGTGAAGTGAGAGCATGAAGTGGAAGAATGCCCTGGAAGGTCACCATGCACATAGTTCTAGGAAATTACATGAAAGTAAATCAGGAGATGAAATGCTTGTAGATGAGGGTAACTGAGGAAGACTTCTTTGCTATTGTACATATGCAAAACGACTACTAAACCATATAGAGATCACTTTCGTTTTCTTCTGGTTAAACAAAGACCAAAGGGAAAATGATACAACACTTGTGTACCCATCAGACTTGATTTACAGCATTTTAAGCCTTCAGGTACACAGGCATAGATGTATATATACTCATTCATATACACACATGAAAAAAAATTCAGTAGTACCAGCTAGGTCTCTTTTTCTCATCTGATTATTATTTGTGCTTTTAAGAAATTATTTAGTGTTAAATTACTACAAAAATTCACAGCAAGAGAATGAAAAATCAATATAATACAGCATCAGTCTGTAACTAATGAGTGGTATTTTTAAAATAATAGAATGCTCAAAATGTACTGTTTTCAGACAATAAATAAATAAATAATAGCAAGTATTACTAATAAATATGAATAAAATTAACAGTAAAATAAAGACACCTGGAATAAAATCCCCATTTAATGAGAAAGAAGAGAAGGGTAAATTTCTTCCATTATAGGTAGAAAATAAATTCTATTATTAAGATACCATTTTTATTTTATGTGATGTATAGCCCAAGTCTATGTATTAAACCAGCAAATTTAAAGAGTTTTGTATCCATAGCACATCTACAGGATGCCCACAGCTCTTGAATCACTGTAGAGTTTCACTGACAACACACAGACACAGCACTGCACCTACTCCATATTCTGCCCTGTGGTTGTTTGAAACTCGTAACAGCTTTACCGTACAAACCAATACTGCAAAAAGCAAAATTATGTTTTATTTCAAATTTTAAAAATTACTTAGCTTATTTTTTATTTCAATGACAGAGATCAGCTTTTCACCTAATGTGGTAAATTTCTGCTTTTTTGTTCACTAAGGTAAGGCTGATCTGATTCCACTAAAGTCTGTTGAGTCAGTCTGGATTTACATTGGTAAATTTCTGAGATTAGTTTGTCCCTGAGCATTAACATTCCTACTTTAAGTTTTCAACACAGCATCAATCAGAATACATAAGGATGAATGAATTGCAATTAGAAATTGTTTTGTGTTAAATGACTACAAAAATTCACAGCAAGAGAATGAAAAATCAATATAATACAGCATCAGTCTGTTACTAATGACTGGTATTTTTTAAATAACAGAATTCTCAAAATGTACTGTTTTCAGACAATAAATAAATTATTGTCTGAAATAAAGACTAACTAATGGAAAAAATATATTAACAGAAAACTGACAAGTTCCTCTACATTCAGGAAATCAGTGTACACGTGTTATTTTCAAAACATGAATACTTATTCTTGATTCTCAAGTTTTTATTTACAAAAGAAATTCTGTGGAATATATACACACGCATTTTTCAGTTAATGTGTGGATCTGCTTCTGATGTTACACTGCAACTGCCAGTGAAAAAAATCCGTATCAAGTCCTGATTTTCTAGTCCATATCACATTCTGATTCTCATTCACTACCATTGTAATGCATGTTAAACCCTACACAACAGGGAGTGTTCAATCGAGACGCAATTCTGTTCCTGCTCTTCTCTCCTCCCATGAAGATTTTTATTAAGCTTTGTAAAACATTTTTATTACAAAATCTAAATTCGGAAGTTAAACTACTTAGAAGACGTATTTTCACCTTTCATTTATAAAACGAACCTAACCAATTGAAATGGTATATGGATTTTTATGTTTCTTTTCACTACGGATAAACCAATTTTTCTTTCCTCTGAAAAATTGTCTTATTCCAAATGATTGATGAGAAGGGAGCAGAATCAAAAACAAATGCCCCTAGCATTACGTGATTATTCCTCTAAGCACTTCTGTGTTGAAGATCTCAGAATCCAACTAAATTCTACTTATGTTACTAATGCAAAAAAAAATTCTCTGACTTTGGAGCGACCATTTGCATAACAAGCAAGGAGGATTTTGTTAGATAACAGAAGATGGGAAAAACTTTCATAAAAAATAATAACATATTGTCAAAGTGATTAGAAAACATTGCTGTTTAGCTACTTTATAGATTCTCTTTCATCTATATACAAATGATCCGAATATTACAGGCACTTAACAAAGTCTAGTTTCAGAAATACAATGGTACCAAACAATTTCATTAATATTTCATACAAATGTTTAAGTTGATGCTGGCTAATATTTTGATGTCGCTGAAGGTAAAAAAAAATTCATAAACAATACTTTTCTGTGTTTTACATTGTCTGAATATTATAAGGAACTATCTTAATTATAAACTAACCTAGAATAGTAATGATCAAAGCAGGGTAAAAGCAATACATTTTGTTTTCTTTACTTTATTTCAAAATAGAATGATTATAAATACATTCTTGTTATATTTCCTTCCCAACTCTTTGGATGCAACAAAAAAAAAAATCTCACTGTGCTCATTTCATACAATATCAATGTACAAATCATGCAAAAGTTATTATAGATATTATACCACCATCAAGTTCTGGATGTGTTTTGTTGATTCTGAAACATCTGTTAACATTACTCATAAGGCCATGCCTTTTATAATTTATATTGTCATTATGGCTTTTTTTTAAAATCATTTTTAAAAAGATTTTTATACTGTATTTCTATATTGTCAATCTTGAACACTAAATACAAAACATAAATTGTCTAATGGTCTTGCAGTCTTGCACCATGGTAGCTGCTTTCTGATAAAATTGCACAAATCTTTTCTTTTTCAAGGAAACAATTACACTTTATTGATTTTATTTAAAAACTGAAACTTCTTTATAATACAATGAAGACAACAGATTATGTTAACACCTTCACTGATTTAGTTTATGTCTATGGGTCTTAACAGCCATTTTACAAGCATGGCCACTCAAACCAATATAATGAACAGACAGATCTGTCAAGCCACATCCGAAGAGTCACCTTCCCAGTTAGACTGACTATAGATTTGAATGGACATTACACGAAAACTGCTGTGCAGACACATACACCGTTTCAAAACATGGAGGAAATAAATTGACACTAAGGCTGCCATTCAAAGTAACAATTTCACAGAAATACAGTATTTTGCCAACTTCTGCATTCTTCACTCACACTATTATGCCTACATATTGCACCACATATGTAAAACACTTAGGAACAATTTCCACAGGAAGGTCCAGATTCTGCAACTTTTATCAATGCTGGTGAACCTTCACTCAGCTGCATAATCCCAAAAATGTCACTGGGCTCTATGCATTACACACCACATTTCTGAGCTGGCTCTTTTTGAAGGCAATGACAAAACTCTATCTAAGTCGCACTCTTGGGCAGGTGTTCAATTATTAGCTCATGAGTATGACCTCTGCACATAACTTATGTTGAGCTTAAACGCTTTACTGGCTTGGGACCTCAATGAGCAGCACAACCTGACCCAGTGTAATGGTACAGCACAACGGTTCAGTTCTTCCTCTTTTGATCAGTGAATAGAAGACCTCACTACAAAAAATAAAAAAAAACCAAACAAAAACAAAAACCCACAACACAAAACAAGCCAAAAAAACCCCTGTTTTTCAGATGAGAAAGGTACGATCATTTATCATTGTACTTTTAACTTAGGGCAACATGAGTCATAAGCACAACAGTTTTAACATCCCTTAAAAGTATTAGCCTATTTGGTATTTCTGGTATTTTTAAAGCGTGCCTCTCGAGAGACGGGTATGGGACATGACAGCCTCTGACAATGCACTGACGTGTGTCAGCAGCCTTTTGCTTTGGCAAATCCCAGTGCACCCTCGCACATCCGCAAAGCTACGCATCCGGCACAGAGCCGGAACAGCGACCCATTGTTCTCAGCCTACTGATGGAGCCGTTACAGTCTATCATCTCAGTGTATCTTTAGCACTCCTTAACCCACAGACTCTTGACACCGTAAACTCAAATGTTCTCACGCAAGCCTTGGCCATGTATTGCACCATCGGGCAACCAAGAACTTTTGATGCAGACGTACATAGTATTCATGTCCTGAAAACTCCTATGACATCCTGAATGAAGTCAATTATTGTGCATGGATAGCAGCAGCTTTTTGAACGAAACTCAGCCGTTAATTTATCTGTTATAATTTTATTATCTGAAGTTATGTATATACTTTGTAGTATGGAGAAAAATAATAAAACCACCCTCTTTGTAAGTTACAAGAGCATAAACAAATGTCTGAAAGTAGAAAAATGTTGTCTTGTTTTGCTTTCTCTTAAATAAAGAGGCAGCGCTTTTTTTTTTTTTGTAAACTTTGTTAAAAATATACTGCAGGCTGTTTGCCAAGTATCATTCCAAAATAAAAATTTCACAGCAGTGTCATAAAGCCCTGAAATTAGAGGTTTATAATGGAAAGAGCTGACGCAGCCTTCTCCACAGTATCATTATTGGGTCTTGCTGCAATATCCTCTAGTTTCAAATTCATGAACAACATTCATGTTTATATCCTACTAATCTTAACTGATTTATGTATTGATTATAAAAGGTGAAGGGGGAAGGTTCTGGAAGCAAAGGAGATAGAAGGTCTCATCCAAAGCTCATTGAAATGAACAAAAAAAAATTCCTTTTCAAGTCAAAGAACTGTTGTTAATCTCATAGTATAGATTTGCTGTATGATGCTTTACCAATGTATCCTCATTTCTCATCTCAAGGAACCATCTATCAGTGAGGTACAGCGGGGATTTTCCATTCTCCTGATACTTCTCTTTCCTAGCTAATCAGATTCAGCTTTCACAAAGGCAAGGTCTCACTCTCCAGCTATGAGCTACACAATACTCTGAACTGAGACCACTATATTCATTTCACACTGTGGTTTTAAACAGACGTGATTTGCCATACTGTTCACTGTTCTCATCACTGTTTTCTGACTGACAGCAGCCAGACAGATAATAAGAACAGAAAACTTACGCAGATACAATTAAAATATTACCCTTACCATGAATTACTGTAAATACTTGTAGTGAAAACTATCTAGATTAAGCTGTAGAACCCTGAAAAGCAAGACAACTGATGGCAAATAATTGCCTGAGACACAATACTAAAAAACTAATGAATCTATTTTAAAAAGCACCATTGGTAACAAATCTGAAATAAGATAATATGCTATTTTCACAAGAATAGTACAGAACATTTTTTTTTATTATTATTATATCTGATCACTTAATTCTGGATACTTCTATACATTACATCCTCAGTTTCTGTTTGGTATATTGTTCTGTTTTTATTTATACTGAATGATTAATGCATTGTGATCAGGAAAACAAGTCAGGCATATTAAATACATATTAAGGAGTACATATTTTTCCTATTTAGTATACAAAGTATTTCATAAATATGAATTATATTACAAAAATAATTTCTGCTACGCTCACACAGTAAGCACTTTGACAATTTTGGACAACCTGTTGGGGTTGCAAGTGTTTCACGTAACTGAGAAGGAACTCTAGTTTTAATTGGAGATGAGTCTTACAACAGATTCTGCATAAACATCAAGGATTTTCTTTAGATGCCACAAATACTGCAGAAGTCAGTTTGAACTATTTTCTTTCTTTTTTTCTTTGTTTAATTTTATGTATAGACATGTATGCTTCAAGTGGTCAAATTTATTTCATAGGTATGTAATGCATGGTATATTTTAAACAAATATTTGCACAATTTAACATTATAATTCCAGTGGTTCTAAGATGCAGGCCATAAATGTAACCAATTTACACATACTATCGAATGTTCTCTCTTTGCATGCTTGTTACTTTTCAGATAATCTTTAAACAGTGCCATTAAAACACCACAAATCAAAGGATTACTCCAGTTCCGCCAACTTAAATCCACGTGCAGGATGAAGGACCCAGCTGAGGTACAAATACCAGTACCAAGTTTCTTGTGTTTGTCCTAACAAATCACAAGGAGACGATGGTTTTGCATTTAAGGTACAAAACATATATGCCTCTTGAGGTTAAATTCAGTGTAACGTGTATAAAGCATCCCTTTGGCAATAGAGTTTGCAGTATCCCTACAGGATTCCACAGGGCCTTTATGTAGTAAAATCTATTAAGGAAATTTCTCCTCTACTTGACAAATCATACGCAGCTACAGTTAACCAGACACCCTTGGATACAACTGCCTCTATGCCTAACAATATAATATAGAATTTGGAAGTTAAAAGTCAACAAAAGGCACTTTCATCATTAAATAAATGTCCTCTGTAGGCAATAAGATTGCATGACCTATATTTTATTCAAAGCTGTTTGTTCTTCAAGGACTTGTAGGTAGTCAGGTGAACCTTGAAGTTTAGCTTTTAGTTCAAAATATTCACTTTTTCTTTGTTCTACTACAATTTTACTATGATTACCACCTATTAGAGATTTCTTGGTTTTTTTGTCTTGTTGTTTCTCTGGATAACGTATTTCAAAGCCACTGACCCCTATGCTGTTGTATTCTTTTTTACTTTCAAGAAAATTTTGAATAAATACATTGGAATCCCTCCCAGGGAATAACTCATCCAGTTCATCAATTGTGCTAAGTCTTTTTCTGGGATCCACATGCAACAAATCTTTCTCCTTGTCATTAATATTTCTCAGAATGACTTTTTGCCCTGGTGAGTCAGCAAATGTGAAGCCCGTTTCGGACTCTTTTAAGCCACAGGTATGGGTTTTGCTCATCTGCTCAATGGTTTGAGGAATGAAGGCCTCTGCACCTAGTCCGTCTTTTTTGCTTGACTTGTGATCATGCTTTCTCAGCTGCAGTTGCATGGAACTGCATTCTTGATTTCCAATCCCTTCATGCTTTACAGCTGGTTTCTTGTTACGCCGAAGCACAAAAACAAGAAGACAAAAAGCAACAAACACTGTTAAAATAAGCACAACTAGTATGCTTAGGATTAGGATGGACAATGGAACTGGGCCCCCAGGAGGACTCCGAATCGGTCCCAGTGGTGTTGTAAAAGTAACAGCGGGCACAGGACTAGTGAACAGAGCAGATGGCTTGTTTAAAAGTTTCGGACAGAGGATCTCATTTTTCAGAGACTTAAGTTCAATATTAGCAAATTGTACAGGAGTTTCACATTTCAATTCCTTCACCACAATACCTTCATTTAGCTTTTCAAGCCACAGCTTTAAAGCAACTAAATCACAAGTGCAGTCCCATGGATTACCTTCCAAATCAATCTGTGTAAGAGATTTTAGCTGATCAAGAACGCCACTTACAGGTAAATACATGAAATGATTGTTCCTCAGATTCAGTCTAGCAAGTGGTGCACCAGCAAAGATGTACGCTGGCAAGCTTCGCAGAAGGTTGTTGTTCAGGTAGAGCAACTGCAAATTTGGCATTAAGTCAAAGGTGCCTGCTAGGACTTCTTTGATAACATTGTATTCCAAATACAGATACTGCAAGTTGTGGAGGCCAGCAAACATTTCTGGGCTCAGACGCTCTATCTGATTGCCGTTGAGATACAATCTCCGTAAATTTGTAAGGTTGCGGAAAACTTCTCCTCTGATCACTGAAATCCGATTGCTGCCTAAGTGTAGCAAATCCAGCCCCTCAAACTCAGTGAAATCTGTAGTGTCTACATCCTTAATATAATTGCCATTTACATGCAGCTTCTTGGCATTTAAAGGTTTTGGAAGGAGTTCAGCCATTGACTCTATATTTCTCTCTTGGCAATTTACACTTAATCCCAAGTCTGAAGGATGCGTTTTGCAAACACAGGGGACCGGACAAGGAGTTAACGGAGGCACCCTGGTCTGGTAAGATACGATTTGACTGAGATTGCGATTAGATAGTGCTTTGCCTGCTACTATCCCCGAGATCTTCGAAGGATTTGTAGTCTTTGGCGGCTTTGTGACCAATCTGTGCACTGACGTTTGAGTGGTGTGGCCGTTCGGCACGCTGTAACCGGGCTCCAGCTGCGAGGGGGGCAGAATGCGCACGTCAAAATCACTCCCTGTCCCCATGGAGCACAACTCTTGCTTGTTGGTTTCTTTCAGCAGCCTTCCATACAGGTCACTGGGCGTTTCACAGATAGCTTCTCCAATGTAGATGTTATAGGGCATGTTCTCCAGCCACGCTTTCAAAGGCAGCAAATCACAAGTACAATTCCAGGGGTTGTCTTCCAGCTGCAGTTCAACAATTCGCCCAATGTGCTCCAGAACTCCAATGTACGGCAGCTTCTGTATTCGATTCCCTCGTATATCCAGATGGGTTAGAGAAGCAAATCGAAAAATGTTGTCGGGAAGGAATGAAATCAGATTGTCATTAAGGATCAGGACTTTCAGCTTGTGAAGCTTATTGAAGGCTCCCCGTTCAATAAACTTGATTAAATTGTAGTCAGCTTGGAGATACTCCAAGTTCTCTATACCAAGGAAAGTGTCAGCTCGGAGAATCTTTAATTCATTGTTGTTCAAGTGCAACTGTTTTAATGCACTGAGACCCATAAAGGCCCCTCCCTCAATGTTCTGTAACTTATTATTACCCAGTTGCAAGGACACTGCATGTGTAAAATTAAGAAAGGTATTTGGGTATAGAATAATTAGCAGGTTGTTTTGGAAGTTGAGGTGGTAAAAATTAGACCATGGTGGTTTAAGCTGATTTGGTCTGTAGACTGTAACCTTCTCACAGTTGACATAGAGTACATTCTCAACTGACACACAGGAGCAAACATTGCAAATTTCCACAGATATATCAGCATCTGCAGTTGTAGAAGAAACTGGAGATGACAGAACCAGAAAGAGCCACAGAAACATCTTCTTGTGATCAGCAAGCAACCTTAGGCTCCTGAACAAAGATAAAGAATCTAAAGAAGAAAGAAGGAAAGAAAAAAGAAAACGTTTTTCAGTTGTCATTGTTCCGAAACATCATTTGGGTTAAAAATTGTATTCCACCGAGCCACTGTACCTGCCAAGGATTATAGATAAACTACAAGCACTGAATTTAAAATAACATGAAAGATTTTAACAATCAAACAAATACACCAGAGCTAGAATGATCTCAAATATGGAATGTAAATCTCTGTAGACAAACACAAATAATTCTGAGGTCTGTCAAATATATTTCTATATCTTGTACATGCCAAACATGCATAACTAACAAAGTAAAATAACCAACGGAGAATCCAATTTTATGCATATTTACTCTCCTCAGTCCTGCACTGCTCATATGTTGCCGTGCATTTCAGGGATATTAAACACAAATGCTGATGTTCTGCATGCCCAAACATCTGGGTTGGGATAGCACAATATAGAAAGGATGAAGATGCGGACACACAAAGCAATGTCAATACTTAATGTATGTACCTACAGCACCAACACATACAGATTATCGCTATGATATAATGACATTCACTCGAGGGATACATAGGCATGCACACACATTGTTTCTGTCACTTACTATATACATAGTTTAAATAAATAGGTGGTAAACTGATTGCAGAAATACAATGAACTATCCACAAAACAAGATCAGCTCTGGGTGACCAATGGAAGCACACAGATACAGAAGCAGCATGCACAGGCATACAGCCCCATCCTCAGGAATAACAGCAATACCCTGACTTGCAGGGCAAAATAAAGTCACAATTCACCAGCCTGACACTGCTGAAACCTGAGGAGAACTTTTTTTTTTTGGGAAAACATTATGTACTTTGCTCTTATCCTTGCACTGATACAGAGGTGGCTTTCAAGAACCCCTCACATACAGTCAGGCCAGCTGAGCTGCCATGTTTTATGCAGAATTGGAGTCACAGCGTTTCCTCTGAGTTTTTTTGGTTTTTTTTAAATAAGTCAATAATCAATACATTGCTCCCCTCACCTTCCCCATTCCTCCCATTTCCCAACTTGTCCCTTTCATTTCCTGCTGTGGGAAGCCACCGAGTTGGGCAGAAGGGAGCCAGGATGGAAGTGGAGAAAGAAGGAGCCAGATGGAGGGAGGAGAATCGGGCTGGAGGGAGCCGCAAGGAGGGGAGGATGCGCTGGGGGACCTGGAAGGGAGGGCAGACGGGGGATGAGGGAGGAAGGAAGGGAGGACAGAAGGCCAAGGAGGAGAGGGAAAGCTGAGAGGAGGCAAAGGATGAAGGGAAGAGATGCCTGAAGGGGTCAAGGAGGCCGTGGAGAGGAACCACGGGGAGAAGAGGAAGCGGAGCAGCCGCTGCTGATCCCGCAGGCTCCCGACCCCGGCCGCGACGACCGACAGCCCACAGGGGCAGCCTGATGCCCCCGCGCCCTCACCGCTCCATCTCCCTCCCCCTCCCAGGCGCCGTCCCCCCTGCATCCCTGCCTCGCCCACGCTCGAGTCCCCTCTTCTTCCTCAGCCCCGGTGCCCCGGCCGGTGGCGAGCGGGCATGCTGGCGGCGGGTCGGCGAGCCCGGCCAGGAGTGCAGGCACTACCGCAATTTTTTGCCGCAACCGGCTCGGCTGGTGCCGGCTCCCCTCTGCCGTGGGCGCCCCGTCGCCCTCTGCCTCCCGGCGGGGGAAGGCAGGAGGGACATGGGCACGCACATGCCGGCCAGGAACGGGCACAGCGCGGCGGCGCAGCCCAGCATCCCTTCCACCCCTCCCCTTGCAACAAGGCACGACCGCGGTCCCCGCCGCCAAATGCCGCCCCCCCGTACCCCCCCTCGTCTTCGGCACCTTTGCAAAGTCCATCCCGCAGCGCATTCACACACCCCCTTCCCCCGGCCCCACTGCACAGATCCTGCCCTCCCCCCCCACCTCCACTGGCTTTTCCGGGCCGCC
>JAAGAY010146195.1:0-23056 GCA_011801015.1 Ardeotis arabs | reverse complement strand
GTTGAGGGATATGATTTAGCTGAGAAGTATTGGTGATGGTTGGACTGGATGATCTTTTAGGTCTTTTCCAATCTTGATAATTCTGTGATTCTGTGTGATTCTTTCTTTGCTTTCTTTGGTTTTTGAGGGACTGTGTGATTAAGTCATACTTATGTGATCTGTATTTTTTTTAAAGAATATGCCACACACAACCATTTAGACAAGTTACTGTAAAACCATTAGTACATGGAAATTCTTCTATTTTATCTAATGCAAGAGACTTGGAGTGAAGCCTTCCTGTATATTCCAGGTTCAAAAGTGACAAAAATTGAAGCCACAGTGGTGCCCTGCACACAGATTTCCATGTCGTTTTTTGATCGGCTATACTCTGAAGGAGTTGTTAGAGAAACCGGAGATATTGTGAAGTGTTATGATGACTATTACGATGATATTATCATCTCTGATGAATTAAGGAAGGTCAGTATAGCAATGAATAGTTTCTTATAATTTTTCATACTCTATTAGGTACTGCAAGGAGACATTTTTCAGTATTTTTTTCCTGATTACATACTTTCAATTGTAAAAATGTGCATTGATAGCCATGTGATTGATAGAAACAATTGAGGCACTGCCTGAGTATGTGAGAGCAATGGCTGTTTTCCAGGTGGACCTTCTTTCCTTTTTAGGTGGGAGAAAAAGGTAAAACCTTCTACTCACCCTTGTCTCAAGCTTGCGTGAGGGGTGATGCAGCCACTTGTTTGCCTAGGAGGGGAAAACAAGTGATGCTAATGGAAAGGTCCCATGGTACCCAAAGCTGTGTGTTTGCCCAACCTTCCAGGTAGTTGATGAAACTGAATATAATCAATAGCTACATCCTGAAGCATTCTTGGCCAGGAATGCTGACCATATCATGTGTGAAGCCATGTAAGGAAAGACGTCTTCATATATTTTCACTGAAACAAAGGAAAGGAAACTATGAAAAGGGAAATTGTTTTTCAGTGTAACACTGGAAAAGGATTAAATATAACTCCTGAACAGGCCTGCAAGGTAAAAACTACTTGTTATATTCCAGTGGAGGTGTTAGAGAGCAGATTATTCTGAAAAAGAATCTCTCTAACACTGGCACCTTCTTAATCAACGTACGTCTTCACTGTAAGTGTTTCTTTTGATTTCATAAGCTAAACCTTTTTTTTTAACTTATGTTTGTTTAGCTTTAGCAAAGCATAGTGTGGGAGAACTGGATTTTGCTCTTCCTTGTATATATAATCATCATAAGTACTTAATAATTATAGAGTTGCACTCATTTGCACTTGGCAAATCCTTTGAAGGCAATGTATTTGAACCAGTGACACTGGTTCCAGGATGTGGCCTGAAATACTGGTCTGTCTTGTAAAGTTCTGGGAAAAAGAGAGAACTCAAGCTCATGTTTGAATTTCAGATCTGCTTGGTAGCCTAGCAGTTAAAAATACTGTGTATTTATTTATAAGTCAGGTATGTGTGAAATGTTTTCTGTAAATTAAGTATGCTGGATGTAGGAAAGTTAGAGGCAACATTTAAAATAAGAAATCATTGGAGTTTCAGTCTCTTTCCATTTTCCTTTCCTTGGAAGGAATGTGTGTGCCTGCATTTGCAAGTTGAAGGATTCACATTTGTTTGAGTTGAACGTGATTCCTACTCATAAGATAACAGAAACAATTAATTTTAAAGAAATATTCCAGGAATGACATCAAAGCTTCGGATTAAATTAGTCAGCGCCCTAGGACGATAGACTGTAGAGGGCAGCAAACTGGTATCAGAGGGTGGCCCTCCTCTGCAAAACTCCATGTTTCTTGCCTACCTGCCACATCTTTTCTTGCTTCAACCAAGAAGGGGATGGGGATACGTATGAGGTGATCATCAACAACAGCTGCTGCCCAGATCCTTTTTTGCTCAGGTTGTGTAGGGATGTAATAAGGAGAGCCAGAGAGCAGTAAGCTCATGTCTATCTTTGACCAGTTTCCTGGGTTGGCATCTGCAGCTTGGCTGATGTGACTCAAACGTCTTGTAGCCATACTGTTAGAATTCCTGGCCACCCTTACAGTAGGCAGTGTTGGGACTAATCTAGCAAGTTCTGTGTGTTCACATAACATTGCAGCAAAGGGCAGGTGGGACGCATGGAGGCAGCTGGATAGCATGTCTGGCTTATCCAGGCTACAGATAAAAGCTCACTAGAGTCTGCAATAAAGAATGATGTGAGTTTGAGTGATCTCTGAGACATCCTTGGGATTCCTTTACAAATGTGAGATAACTGTGTAAACTTAGAGTAAAAAAGCAAATGTAGGCAAAGTTACCAAAGACAAACTAATCGTCAGTGATTAACATACAACTATAGCTAGATTATTTTTAGATTATTGATTGTTTCATTAGCATGATAAGCAATTAATGAGTGAATAACAAGACTCTTGAAAAATCTTCCTTTATGTCTTGTAGGCACAAATCTGACAGTAATTCTGCTTAATATTGTATCTATATATTTTAAACATAATTGCATCATTGGAAGAAGGATTTAGAGAGAAGTACTTACTTATTTCTATCCCTAGTTCAGATATTTTATATGGGCGTAAACTCTGTGTGAGACACAGCAAAGTAGTTACATTGTTTATAAACTTAATCTCAAATAAGAATTTTTCATCTATTTGACTTCTTCATTGTTTTCTTGTTCCACAAGGTCTTGCTTCTGGAAGATTCAGAGCATTATGACTTATTCAGTCAACTGGATCGCCAGGAATTTCTGTTCTGTCTTTTTAAGCATCTTTGCATTGGAGGAGCTCTCTGCCAGTTTGAAGATGCAGTTGGCCCATACTTAGAAACTACAAAAGCTTTATATAAAGACTTGGTGAGGTGAGCGTTTTCTGTTTTACACAATTCTATATGCATGTGCTATGCATAGATACTTTGTGTCAATTTGTGTAAATTTGTTGTGCATTACTGCTTAAAAAATGAGGCTGTCATTAAATCAATCTGCAAGCTTATTTGTGCACAACTATCAAAATACTGTATAACAATGGGAGTAGTTCAATAGCAAAATACATGCAATTTTAATGATATCTGTCCCACATAAAAACTTTTTTATATTACATATATGGACATTAATGTTTTATAGTTCACTCCCATTTTAAACATTTTTGTTTCTGTAATTGTCTACTGAAAGCATGGCACGGCACTGAAAACAGAATATGTTCACACTGTCATTGATAAAATATCAACAGTGTTGGATGTGTAGTCTTGGACTACTTTCAAGCTGCTTTTGGTTTAGGATTTAAAAATTGAAATACGTCAGTTGAAATTTCTAGTTCTGTGTATATATATTTAAATACAGTTGGATTTTGGCATTAATTCTACAAATACGCTTCTTGCAGCGTAAAGCTAAGAGTAGTAGACTCTGGCTGTTAGCATGACACAGTGGACTAACACACGTTTTTTGCCAGGTCTTGTGTATGGAATTGTTTGGAATGTTATTTTTTTTTTTTCTTGAGATTAGAGGTGATTGACCAGAGGTTTCATTTTAAAAAAAAAAAAAAGGCATTTTTTTCCCCCTGTTCTGATACATCCATATGCTGATTTCTGTGATTGACAAAATTTCTTGTCTCCTGACTAGTTGGAAATGGGATGTAGTTATCTGTTATGCAAAGACTCATTCCTAGCTAAGCTAATGGGAATATGAAGATCAATGATATTACTAGAATTTGATGTTATATTATATTTTGCCACTCATAATAAATATTTGTGGGATAGTATAAAGAACAATATTAACCTGAATAATGGAAAACAATTGCAGACCTCTGAAATGTGAGGTAGTACAAGAACTCTGATACTAAGGATACTGAGTAATGCGCTGGAATGTACACTACAAAGGCTTCAAATTGCTTAGAGTAAGAATTGTATTTTTCTTCCTTCTCAGTTCTATTTGGAATGATGCAATGACCAATTGTTATTTCATCTCCTATTTTAAGATTATACACAAGCATATTAGGAAAAAAAATCATGTAAGATTAATTCATCTTTAAGTCCATTCTTAAAATGTCTTTGCATAAACTTGAGTAAAATTTCTTTCTGAGCAAAGATATAGTGAAAGGTTCAGACACAGTGATTCTTAATCACCTGAATATTTCTTTACTTCTGTAGCACTTGTGTATAGCTTGCTGTATCCAAACAAAATATTTAAAATAAAATATTTGGCTGTTTTTTGGGGAATTTTTAAATACTTAACCAAAGAAGCTACAAAACTTTAGTAACTTCTAAGCAGCTTTCAGATTTTCTAGTAGTCAGTACTTTTCAGGGTGCAAGTTGATTTAGTCGTAGACTGTTTCCCAGGGTAATCTAAAATAAATTACTTATTTATTTTAGTCAGTGTTAATGCCAGTAGAACAGTTGATATTTCTAGAGAAATCACTGAAACAGAGAAATTGAGCATTATCAATATTCTAAGAAGAATTTTTAGAAATAACAAACCTGGATTGCTGCATTTATTAATTTGAATACTGTGATTAGTCCCCAAAGCTTTCTTATCAGTGTGATTAGTTTTGGTATTTTCATTTCATACATAGGTGGAAATCCAGTGGGTTCTTGAAAAATACAGAATATGACATAAAAGGATCCAGCAGTGCTTCAGCTCTACCCTCCCTTTTCTTCTAAATTGTTCACTCTGCACTTGAAACAAGCTGTTTGTTACTCTAATCCTTGGCCTTAGCTGACTCTGTATTGACTACAGCTGTTTCTGCTCTTCTGTTGTTGAATTGACCTAGGACAAAGCGCAAAGCTTCCCTTTGCTGTCGTTTTTTCCTAAACTGGTTCAAGTTTTGTTTAAGCCACTCCTTCTTTTTACTTTCCTTTCTCCTTAAACCTTTCCCCCTTCTCTTTCCTTTTCCTGCTGTAAAATCTGATACGGATGTCAAATAGTTCTTATTACTTTAAAAAAACTTTCTGCTTTCAAGGTTTGCTTTTTCCATACCGTCAACCTGTTCCCTGTTGGTCCTTCATATATTTCTGTGATTTTTCTCTCGGGTGCTACTTTTTTCCTTTATACAATATCAGGACAAAACCTTTCAAGGTCCATTCCTCTGGTTTTTGGTGGGATTTGTCTTGTTTTATTTTGTTTTTTTTTCTTTTCTAGTTGACAGCTTGCTTTCTATCCTCCAAAGTTTTAAAGTACATCTACTCAGTTCATGTGACATAACTGTTCTTCAGTATTCATCTACCATGTGTCTCTCCACTTCCGTGCCTATAAACGTCTGCTGGTTTCTCACTGCCAGTGGATCTGGCATTAACACTGACTAGCAGCTGAAAAACAAACTCACAATTTAACTAAATCTTTTATCTTGCTCCTTTGATATTAAGTTATCTGGTAGTCCCATGAGAAAAGCTTTTGATCTTGATATTTCAGACTTTCTCTCCCCCTTCACAATCACAGTTGTCTCCTGCTTTGTCTCATTTCCCCCTGCCCTAGTTTATCCAAAATGATATTGCTGTTTTGTTGCCACCTTCATAAGAGAGAAAAAGCCAATGGAAGAATAAGCAATGCAGCTCTGAAGAGGTACACTCATGCCACAGTCTTGACTTGACTCTAATTTCTAGTCCATGCTAGGCACTATGTTACTTACTTCACACTTGCACAAATTACACTAGAAAATAAAGCAATGAAAATTGCTTTCTTATGGCCTCTTATTTTCAGTAAACAATTGCTAATGACAGCAGTGGTCTGTTAAATTCTGTTTATCACACAGTTCACCTTCAAATTCCTGTTGAAAACCAGCTATTTTAAAAATCTTCTTTTCTAGACTGCTATCCTCTGTCTGGTTTCTTTTCAAATTGGATTGTAGACACATTGGATACTTTCTACTCTTTGTAAGTGATATTAAAAAATTTTGTAGTATTAAAAAATTCTGTAAACTGTACTCTTCTTAAGCTTTAATTTTTATGCCCTGAGGGCTCACAACACTTGGTGAAAAACAAATGGATAATACAATAATTTTTAGCTGCTAGCTGATGTACATTGAAAAATTAGCTCCCACAGATGAATTTACTCTAATCATGATATGCTTACAGAGGTATAAAGCACCGTTGTTCGGTCCTGTAACAGTTTTTCTTATGGAGAAGAGCCTTGGCATGAAGAGTTCCACCAAAGTCTCTAATGCTGAGAGTGGCAAACCTATTACGAGCTTTCTGCCACTTCTCTTTCTAACAGCCTTTCTTCTAGCCTTTCCTGAGTTCTAACTCAAGGCACTAGGGTTCAAAATAGCGCCAAAAGGTATCGGATTTCATTTTATGAAAGCATTTCCATGTATATTGCTTTATTATGAAAGAATGCAATAATCTTTTGAAATTAACCGCTCTAGATATTTTACAAGCACAGCTAGGGAATTCCAAATACAACTATTAAATGGCAAACATTTTCTTCTTTGTAAAAAGAGTAATAATTACTTCCTAATGAATTCATGCACAGCTTGTTGTCTGTTACTAATCCAGCAATAATTAGTTAGTGACAAGTTGAATCCAGCCAAAACTTCAGTGTTAAGTGTCATCCTGTGTAACCCAAATAATTTTAAAATCTTTGTTGTAGTATTTTTGGTTTAGTTAAAGAATACATTTACATGACAAAAACATGTTAACTAAAATATAACCTATGAATCTTTATTGATAAGTCTTGTCTTCTCTACTTAACTCCTGATTTTTCTGACAGTGTCTCTCAAAGGTGACAGCTGCTGTAGGATCTTGTAGTCATTGTTCTCTTCTGTGCCATTTCCATGCCCTTTCCCCCATAATAAATGAATTTATGTGAAGGCATTGAGTTGTTCTTTTAATGTCCGGAAAACCTAATAAAATATTGCCACTAATGTTAGGATATAAATAGAACCCAAAGTGAATTGAGAGATGATGAGGAATTCTGCTCTTCATAAAAAGAAAATAGATGCATATGAAAATGATGAAGGAACTACTGTATTCAAGTAATAGTTTAGAAGTTAAAAATTTGAAAGAACAAAACAGAGTATTAAAACTATTTTTAAGGAAATACTCTCCTCTTCAAGAAGACAAGGTAGTTTTTTCTAAAACCTTTTAGGGAAAAAAAAAAGAAATAGAGCAAATGAGCTTGTCAAAGGCAACCTCCTGGTTTCTTTCAAGTCAGCAAGGGAAGAATCCCATCTGATTTTGGCAGATATATGATTTTGCCTTAAAAATCAACCAAAGTACTAGAAATAAACACTCAGTCTGAAAAATGACTTATAGGAAGCTGACCACAAGGGGAAAATTTCTGGAGGCAGTCGAACAAATAGGAAGCCTTATTCTCTGTCACCCCTTACTCTGGTATCCCAGATATATATAACAAAAATTAAGAAACCAGAAATTGAAAGTCATTATTTTCAGACCAAAGAATGCGAAGCCAGAGTAACTTAAATACAACTGTAGCTTTTGGAAGTGTTGATATATGCTAGAAAGTGCTGATCCCACTAACCCTCTATTTCTTGTTCTGAAAGTTGTCACTTTTTCAGCAAAGATGGTAAAACAGTTTCTGAACTGCTGCAGTTTACAGCCTGGTATGTTAGCATAAACTGACATCCATTTTAGTTTATCTTAATATGCTGGTCTGTAAACGGCAGTGGTTCAGAAGCTGAGTCATGAACCAGTTGAGCTGTCCCTGCTGGGAAGGCAGTGATCTCTAGACGGGTGGTAAGGCAGACAACTGGGGCCAGTACCAGTTTCAGCAATGCCGTCTTAATCCACTGTTGAGTATATCAACATGTCCGTTGCAACCAAAAATTCTGAGAAAGCCTCGTTTACTGACTCACCACAGGAAAGATCAACTTCACAGTATAGACTTAATTCCTACACAACTGTGTCATTTCTCTACAGATGAAATCAGTTAACTGGAGAGTCAATTTATTTTATTGGTTGGAGAGATTGGATCAACAAAGATGATGTTGGTTGATTTAGGGTTTCTTTGTTCTTATAAAAAGAAGCTTTGCAAAAGCAGTGGTAAGAAGGGACTGCTGTCACAGACAGCTTGGAGCTGGTGTGGTGTACAACTGGGCTGTGTTTAATGCACATCCTCTAGCAGCTGAGCTATACTGGGACCTTTCCTGGGAACTGAACCTGCCTGTGACAAGGCAGGTTTGAGCTGTGCATTTCTTGGAACTGTATAAGTATGGAATTTATAAGGCTCAATTGCTCCACAATGAGTTAACATAAATAGGATCCGTGAAATTAGATAAATTAGTGGAAATTACATGATCTAATTTATGAAGAAATGTAAGCATCACTTAAGCCAGACCTGAGGAAAAAGGACAGATTTAAAAATACTTAAATTTGAAATACATAGAGATGCCTGGATGCTTTGCAATCATATCTTAGTGTTATTAGTAATTGTGATGGAAGAAATGACAGTCTTCACAACAAACACAGTCTAGAAATAATAAAGTTCAGAACTAATACCATCCTAAGTTGCATAGCTATCTATATATAGAACATTCCAAAGGAGGTAAAATGAACCTAAACGATATTTGTATATTAATTAAAAATGAGCATTTCTTCACCAGTACTGCTGCAACTTCTTGTAGTCTGTATTATTAAGGTGCAGTTCATTTCAAAGGGTTTTTTTAAGACCTTTTCATGTGAAAAGATTTTTGCAAAATGTTTAGATGAATAACTTTTCACAGCTATCAAAATACAAACTTTATATTGGAGTCATCTAGGCCTGGGTAATATTGCTATGATTTAGTAGCTGAACACAGTGAAACCCACTCAGATGACTAGATATGTTCAATAGTTTTCAGTAAAATGTCATAATATCCACGTTCTCTAACAATGGTCAATGTACCTTTTCCTGGTGATAGAACCATAGAATCATAGAATAGTTTGGGTTGGAAGGGACCTTTAAAGGTCATCTAGTCCATCTAGTACGGAATAGAGGGGGAGAATCACCTCCCTCAACCTGCTGGCCACGCTTCTTTTGATGCAGCCCAGGATGTGGTTGGCTTTCTGGGCTGCAAGGGCACATTGCTGGCTCACGTTGAGCTTCTCGTCCACCAGCACTCCCAAGTCCTTCTCCTCAGGGCTGCTCTCGAACCATTCTCCGCCCAGTCTGTGTTTGTGCTTGGGATTGCCCCAACCCATGTGCAGGACCTTGCACTTGGCCTGGTTGAACTGCATGAGGTTTGCACGGGCCCACCTCTCCAGCCTGTCAAGGTCCCTCTGGATGACATCCCTTCCCTCCAGCCTGTTGACCGCACCAAACAGCTTCAATGTGACATGAGCTGAATTTAACTACTAATTTGAACTTGATCAAATTTGAGCAAGAACACAGTGCATATGTTAAAAATTTATTTATTAAATGAAAGATTCTAATAATCTGTGCTTACTGTACATAGTAAGTATGTATTATTCCCCTATATTTCAGTGTTCAAAAGGATCCTGAAACAAAAGAAATACGTATTATTTCTACAGTCTTCAGAGTGTCTGCATATGTAAGTATTAATAATTTTTTGGTACAGGATATTACTGGAAGTAATATGCATAACAAAAATAATAAATTGACATTTACAAAAAAAAAAGTATAATATTCCATTTTAAAGGGTTACTTTTCCATAGTTGTTGTCATTGTTTATTCATTAACTCTTTCCCTGATCTCATCCTGCTTTCTCGTCCTCTTTAGTAACTCTTCATTAATAACCACAACTAATGTTTTATTTGGTAGCTCATTAAAAATAGGTTTACTGGATTACACTTGAAGTCATCATAGTCATCGAGAAACTAGTTTATGAAAATACCCGTATCTTTAGGTCTGAGTAATTCTGGTTTTAGATCTACTCGAGATAGCAGTAAGGATTAAGAATCCACATTTGACGTTGTATAGTTCTGTTTTTAGAAAAGTTGCTAGAGCTTTCTGAATAGCTCGTATTGCATCTGTTTCTGTAAAGACTGCAAGGATGTTTAATACACAGAAAGGCTGAGGTGGTGAGTTGACTGCTAACCTCTATTCCCCTCCCTTGTCAAGTATCATTGCTATCTGTTTCTCTTGCAAAATCATACATTTACTATCAAGATAAGTTTGAGAACTGCTGCATGTTTACTAGAATCAGCATGTCTGTCATTTAATTGTTACAGTAGGATGAACTACTCCAAATTCTTCTTGAGTAACCACAGTATGTAATAATTAAATGTCAGATAATGTACCCACTTTCAAAAGCACTAGCTGATGTCATTTCAGACTGCACAAACTTCCCTGCAAGTTGCCAATAGCCCAGTTGTTCATCTGTGGGTCATCATCTTTAAGTACTATCTGTGATTCATAAACGGCTTTTTCAGGTTTTTGAAAATAAGCACTTAATGGGTGTATCAAAATTTACCTTTCTTCTAGGCTGCAGGCTGTAATAAAAATAAAATAAAAAAGCAAAACCCTGATAACTTGATGTTCTTCAGTTATTACTGTTTCCTCCCCATCTCTGAATCAAATGTATTGATATGTGACCTTCGCAGATTTCTATGTCTAAGTAGATGCATGACATTTAAGAGCTCCCCTAACTGTCTTTGCTATACATTAAATATCATCAGTATAAAAAAAAAAAACCAAAAAAACCAAAAAAACCCTCAAACTTTGGCAACTTTTTGAAAACAAATAGTGGATGGACAAAAGAAAATCCAGTGTAAATACAGAGCACGCTATCCTCCCTGGAGCCTTGGGAGAAAATTGGGCTTTACTGCACATTCTGAAAATTTGTGAGGTGAAGGGAATTCTGAAATTCTGGTTTTTTATTAAAGAACATCCCGAAGAATTTTCTCTCAGGATAGAGAAAGCCTTAAATGGGTATGTCTTGATTGTTTGATGGCTATGTGGATCAAAACGCTTTAAACTCCCCTTGGAAATTACAGGAAGGGCACCTACTGGAGAACAAATGTCTTGTGCTTGTGACTAAAAGTTTCTCTCAAGGAGATAACTACATTTATGCAGTTATCCCCTTGATTTAGTTTCTGAGTTCATTTGGTAAATAACTGTAGAGTGTGTTATTATAATCTTAATGTTGAGCTGACAATTTTTAAGCCATAGTTTCTTGGTTTGTATCTGAAAGAAATGGACTGATATAAATATATTAGTGTGATAGAAATTAAAAAAAAAAAAAGCTCTTCTGGTAAAAGTGGCTTGAAGAGCAGCTGAGAAGTTAGAAGAACACAAATTTTTGCAAGCTGAATTAATAAATGGACAAATAAATACACTTGTATATTTGCACAAGTACAAATGGAATCAGGAATTAAGAACTTTATGTAACACCATCCTGACACCATCCCTTCCTTTTTATTTGGTTTTTAAGCTGTGACTAAGGAGCCCTTGTTTTGGAAACAATATCTAAATAAAGTGTAGTTATAAATGTATGTAGATCTGTTTAGCATCAAAACTCGATAGACCTGGGCATCACAGGAGAAGTAAGTTTAAATCTTGCGACCAAGTACTCTGTTGAACTCCAGATACCCTTGAGAACTTTGGGGCTTGCACATAATGAAGCGTTCTTACAGCTGAAGTATTTGAATGCTAACGGCTATTTTAGAACTTTCTTTACCCAAACCTCAATGATAGCAGTGTTAGAAATCAGTGTAATGCATAGTTTATTCAAAAAGTATTTTTAAAATCCTGCAGTTTTGAGGGATGTTCAGCAGTATCTTTATTTCTGTATCATGCTATGCATTAGCTATGCATATGTACTCTTAAATCATCAGCTGACTGTGTTCCAACAAAGAAAAAATAAAATTATCCTACTCTAACATCAGTAAATCAATCATTACACCCCCTGCATGTCTGAACTGAAGTCCACACTGCAGATGCAATTGGTACGATTCTTAATTCATGTACATGGACCCTACTGCTCTAGAAACCAGAGTAAGTCTGTGTAAATTCCACAGCCTTTATGCTCACGTATTTTAGACTTTTTATGACCTCTTATACCAATTAAAATAAATTTAGAACCCTTTTCATTTAATTAGATTATATTTATTATTTTCCTGATACCAGGTTTGGTATATTCTGGAGTTTCTTGAAATGCCTCATCATCAGAACTTAACTTGTTTTTGTTCTTGAGTTGTTGAACAAATTTTTAGGGTGTCAAGACTGCCTTGAAACAGTCAAAACCTTAACTGGCATCGATCAATTCCATAAGGAGTGCAGCAGTGGGATCTTCAGTAGCAATGGGAAAATAACTAGCAATCACATCTCGGTGTTGGTCTTCTCTTGCCTTTTTTTTTTTGTTTTCTGCATGAGCTCAGGTTACTTTTGGACCCAACTCTAAAGGCTCTGTGATGCTGAGTGCTGTACGATCTTAAAGCTTGCTCTCCTTAGTGCAATTGAGAATCCAGTGTTTGTTATGCGTGTATCCCTAAAAAAAACATCTGAAGAGAGCTAGGCATCTTAAAATTGGAGCTACAGAACTTGTATGCTACGTTGCTTAAAAACCGAATGCTATTCTTAGCTTGCGGCATTTGACTACCATCAGAAAATGCTGTGAATAAACATTATCAAATCTCTACCTGTCTTAAACAATCTTTTATGGTGGTGCTTATCTTAATTTAAGATTTATGGTCTTGAATAATCCCTCAAAGGAAGACACCAGAACATATACTAGGGGGTTCATCATCTTTGAAATAACAGGAGAAAACAGGATGCCAGTAACAGCTACTGGATAAAATTCACAGCTGGTCACTGGAGTGGAAATTAGAACCCAGACCTTTTCCTTCAAAGCTCACTGCTTTAACCACTGAGAGAGGTTACAGTTTTCTTGTTTCCTTGGTCCAAAAAAAGGTGGATTATTTTATGCAAAGGAAGATAGCTTCCTGGAGAAGAATGAGGGAGATGTGCCTCTAATCTGGAATAGCCTCTGGTCTGGGAGTCTAAATTTTTCCTGGAGAAGATGGACAATATCCGCAATATAGCGATTTCCCTCAGGAAAAAAAAAAAGTGGAACAGAACCTACATCTCTTCAACTATTGTATAAAAGCTTTGGGGAGCAGGAGGAAACTTACATGTTTTAAAAGAAAGGAGGTATCAGCTACATATTTGTGGATCTTTTAGATGTACAACTACCAGAATGACGGAATAAAAATAAAAATCAGCCCTCCAAAAATCTCCCCATCTAGTTTCTGGACCTCTACTGGATTTGAAGCGCATGTCAAGCTGTGCTGCCCTGTCTCAGACGTAGGAAGCTAAATTGAAGAGCTCAGTTCTTGTGTTGGTTGTCAGCTGAATGTGTTTTTTCAGAATGAGGGTTTTGGATCTAGGTGCTTAGATTCCCTTCAGACCCTTTCTGAGGAGTGGCTTACAAACTGTTTTTAATAACAGTTTGAAGTTGTTAACAAGAGCTGTAATGAGGGTTTTACTTAAATACATGTATTTGAAACTGAACAGATGCATTAGTAAATATTAAGTGAAAAAGAATTACTGCTAGAACAGCTTTGTGTATTAGCACAGAATCCCTAAACTTTTCTGTTTCAAAGGAAACATGATCTGACCCCTGTATATTGGTATTTTAGGCTCTAATTGTGTAAACATATGCTTACATGTTTAACTTTACATTTATGTAAATCTTACAGTTACCTCAAGATTATTGGAACTATTCAGACAGAACTACTGTGTGTTTTGTAGCATCAGGATCCTCATGAAGACGTAATGCTGCTTAAATAAACCATGGTGTATTTGTTCTATTTTGCCATTAAATTGTTACAATTGGAACAAAATTACACTTTCATTCAGATTTTATGAATTCTCTCATGGGTATCCATGTTGTCGCTAATATTGTGGGTTTTTTTTTTTTTACTTCCCCTCAGGATGATAATGGCCTATGTTACCCTTCAAGCAAAAGCCACGAACAGACTTTCGCCTACCTGATTGTGGATCCCTACAAGAGACACGTGCACGCTCTGTATCACTCTTTCGGTGGAAGCTTGTTCACTAACCAGTCATAACCCTGGCTGTTCTCCAGTTTTATCACAGAGGTGGCCTTCTCTCTGCACAAATTCAGGTAGAAATTCCCTAGTTTTCTTACAAGGAAGGATGTGTGCTCCTTGATTACAGGCTCTGAACGGCTACACGTCACACAGATGTTACGGTGTGGCTAGTGACGAAAAGTTTTGTGTAACTTTTCAATATTTAGAAGGCATATTTCTTGAAGTGGTTTTCTCGGCGGTTTTGTCCCCCCTTTCTTCACCGTTTTATCTAATAAAAGTTTTTTTTTTCTCTCGATGTCTCGTCTTTATGAGCCAGCTTTTCACATCCGCGACCCAAAAATGCCGGGGCAGGCTCTCGAGTCACTGAAATCTCTGCGGGCAGAAAGTGCGACCGTCCGACCTCCGCTGCCCCTCGCGCCAGCCCCCGCTCCGTCCTGCGCGGTAACAGCCGCGGGAGGCCGGGGCCGCCCCGCCAGGTGAGGCGGGGGCCGAGGGCGGGCAGGCCGGGCTCATCCTCCTCCTCACCCCGAGAGGGGCCGGGCCCCACCGCCTCGGCCGCCCTCGCCGCGGGAGGGGGGTCCCCATCTGAGCGCCACTCCACCCCTCCCGCGGTCGGGACCGCGTGTGGGGGCGCAGCCCCGCCCGGCGGCGGCCCCCCGGCGGGTGCGGGGGCGGCGGGGGAGGGTTGGGGCGCGCGGCCGCCCCTCCCCACCCCTTCGCCCAGCGGCCGCCTGGAAGTTGGGGTAGAAGTTCGGGAGGGAAAAAAAAGTTCTGGTTGGCGGCACTGCTCCCTGGCAGCTGAAAGCGGGCGGGCGGGAGTCGGGAGGGGTGCGGGCGGGCGCGCAAGGAAGGGCGACGAGGCGGCGGGCGAGCCGAGGCGTGAGGCGGCTGCGGGCCGCGCGTGGCGGGGGTCTGGGGCAGCGCGGGCAGTGTCCCCCCGCGCCGGGCGCCCCGCGAGCGGGAGGCGGTGCGGGCGGGCGCGCGCAGGAAGGCTTTGCGCGGTGCAGGCTGCTTCGGTCGGATACGGTGCGGGCGGGCTCAGGAGGGGCGGAGCCGGCGGCGGAGAGTGATTCGGGCGGGCGTAACTGCGAACTTTTGTTTGGTGTGTGGTGTGAGTTAGTTTCCGCCGCCGGGACAGAGGCGCCGGCCGGGCTGGGCCGGGCTCGGGGAAGCGCCGCACGGTCAGAGTTGTTTTGCCAGTTGTTGCGGCCGGGTCGGTCTCCCTGACGAGGGGCGAGAAAGTCACCGGCGACAGCAGGACCGAGCCGCGGCCCGGGGAGCGGGGCATGCGGGGCTGGGAATCCGGGCTCTGAGCCGCCGAGCCCCGCCAGGGAGTGCCGGTGGGGGGGGGTTCCGACGGAGCCATGGATCCCGGGCAGCCTCAACCGCAGCAGCCGCCGCAGGCAGCGCAGACCCCGGCCTCGCAGCAGCAGCAGCCGCCGCCGCCGCCGCAGCCCCCGGGCGCGGTGTCGGGGGCCCCGGCCGGCGCGGCGCAGCCCCCAGGAGCGGGGCCCCCTCCGGCGGGGCACCAGATCGTCCATGTGCGGGGCGACTCGGAGACCGACTTGGAGGCGCTCTTCAACGCCGTGATGAACCCCAAGGGCGCCAACGTGCCGCACACGCTGCCCATGCGGCTGCGGAAGCTGCCCGACTCCTTTTTCAAGCCGCCCGAGCCCAAGGCCCACTCCCGCCAGGTGAGGGGGGCGGCGGGGGACACGGGGACGGAGGGAGGGGGTCGCCGCGGGGGGGCGGCCCGGCTGGGCCGTGCGCTCGCACCCCCCCTTCCCTGCCCGCCGCCGCCGAGCTCCTCCCGGGGGAGGCGTGTGGGGGAGGGGGCCGGGGCGGGAATCCGCCCTCCGTGAGGCTGAGCGGGGCGGGGGGCGCCTGGCCGGGGTGCGCGGTGCCTCTGTTACTCCCCCGTTTTGCGGGGAGCCCGCCCTCCTCCTCCTCCTCCTCCTCCTCTCGCCCCCCCGCAGGGGCGGGAGCGCCGCGCGGCCCCTCTGCTCCCGCGCCTCGGGGCGCTGAGGGCGGCCGGCGCCGCGGCGGGAGGGCGGGCGGTTGGCCCCAGCCCGGTCTCCGGCGGGGCCTCGGGCTCCACATCCGCTCCTCGGCGAGACCCGCGGCCGCGCTCTCGGCCTCGCCGGGAAGGCGGCGGCGGTGGTGGGGGAGGGGGAGGAGCCCCAAAAACTTGTGTGACAAGGCTCCGCTTGGGAGACGGGGCGGATTTCGCGTTGGGGGTCAAATCATCCTGCGTGGCGGGGCTGCCCGTCCGCTGAGGGGGGTGATGGGCTGGTGCCAAACTTCCCCCCCACCCCACCCCGTCCAACAACATGGATGTAGCTGTTCCACCATTTCATCGCTGCGCGGGGTTGGGTGGGATTAACCCCCTCACGCACACACACAGACATTTCGGCACTGAATTCCCTCTGCCACCCTTCAGGTCCGACGCCGTCGAGGGCCCGCGGAGCCAACCGGCCGCGCCCCGGGCAGGAGACGCGGCGGGGCCGGCGGCTGCCGGGCCTCGGCGGGACCGGCCCGGGGCGGGATGCGGGGCAGGGCCGGCCCAGGGCCTCCGCAGCCTTTGGTCTTCAAGCAGAGAGGGACTCTGGTGCCAAGAGACAAGTGTTGGTGCAAATACGGCGGCAAGTTAATGTTTAGGCTGCTGTTACCAACTTTTGGGAAGGAGTCTGTGCCTGCTCGAGTGTTTTATTAAGTAATCAACTTTGTTGCTAAGCTATAAAGTAGGTTTTATTATTGGCTATTGTCACTTTATCTGTGTGGCCGGCAGGAGTGAAACTGGCTCTGTGTGCTGGTGCCTGGTACTCCGGTTGTTAAGGGTCTGTCAACGTTTCCATTATTAAACTTCTGGTTTGAAGGATTTATAACTTGGCTTGGGAAGCGCACTCCAGGCTGAACCTTGGCACGTACTCTCTCGGCCTAGGAGTTAATTCATTTTCCAAATACTCGAAAAATGGGTCTGGCCTTCATACTGGAAGACTGAAAAGAAAATAGAAAGGGGTGGGGCCGAGTTGCTTCTGGAGTTTTGCTGGCTTCTGGCTTGCAGACCTTTAATAACTTACTGAAAGCCAGCGAGGAATAAGGTCATTACGTGTAGTTTTTTTTGTAAGTTGTGCAAATCTTATCACAGTTCCATTGTGCACAAATGTGAGCTGGTATACGTTCAGCTAACACTTAGTGCTGTGTCTTGTTAAATACAGTAACTGCAGTTAACTAGGTATCGCGTTTGAAACGCGCTTAACGTGTGTGACGTTCATACAGCTTGTACTTTTAAGCTCAGCATTATCTTGCTTGTGTAGGTTACTCTTCATCTGTAGTGCGCATGTAGTGGGGTCACTGTTCCTTGTGCCAGTCAGTGGTTCCTAAAACAGAAACCTGAAATCCAGCTAAAGCCAGAGAATCCTCTGCTTCAAGTGTGGACTGTCTTTTAAAATAAGACTGTTTTCATTTTCCGTTTCGTTTAGTTGTGCCATAAAAATACTCTGCTTAACAGAAAAGGTCTGTAAGTCTCTCTAGTTCTCCCTGTTTCTCAATAAATAAAATACCTCAAACTCGGTTGATTTGCAACTTGCATTTTTTGTTTAAATGCAAGCTAATTTGTTTCCAGTTTAATGTATGAAACTTCACGTGTGCTTGCATACAGATGTAGTGAAACAGAGTTGTCAGTCCCCGCAAGAGAATATAAATGGGGCCTCGTGTGTGCTGCAATACCTTGTGTACGGAGGTGTGGCGAGGGCTGGTGCATGCGTCTTATTGGAGGTACCCATGTTGTTCTGGTCTATCTACAAAATCAATTAATTGGCAAATATATTAAAACGTCCGTATTACTTTAATCCGATTTTCAGAGCTGCTTTTTCTGTTTCGCAGTGGACACGTGTTTACTACTGGCAAAGAAGTTCTGTGTACTTGTGACTGGTCACTCTGGTGAATGGTTTTGTGAGTCATTTCTGATTGACTGATTCAACAGTTTGCTGAAGTTCTGCTTTGGATAAAGCATGGGCAGACTCTTTATGAGCTCCCAATACCCTTAAAGTGCGGTTTGTGTGCTTGTTAGGAGATTTTGTGTTCAGTCTTGTTGTAAAGGGTTTTTTTTATGATTGAGTTCAGGAGTCTTCCTCCATTGGAACTCAGTGCTGTCGGTTGGCATTTAATTGTTGGTTTTCTCCTTGTGTAATCATTTAAACCCCTGTAGAGGGTGTATGTGTGGGTGTCCTTGCACCCCCCGCACCCTCATTTCAAAAGGAGAGTGGGAAATTAACTCCACCAGCAGAAAGTGGGTGCGATGGTAATGAGTGGGTGCAGTCCAGTAATGAAGGATGCAATATGCTGTATGAGGTCTGCTGACTGCAGGCATATTTTTTCTTAACCCTGCACCAAGGAGTAAGAACTTCAGTTTACAAAATAAAACTAAGGGCATTTATAGTTAATATTTCTTGACTTACACAAGGGCTTTTGTGATGTTGATTAACCAACTGACTTGGAGGCTGTCTTGGATGGTAACAACTGTAAAATAAGCAGAACTTTAGAATGACTAACTTATGAATTTCTTCTGAAAGATTCATTTAAAGTAAAACGTCTTCTGACAGCTGCATTTCTGCTGAAATATAAGAATCTTAACGGAAACAATTTCGCTCCTGGCAGGCCAGCACTGATGCAGGGACAGCAGGAGCCCTGACCCCTCAGCATGTCCGTGCTCATTCCTCTCCAGCATCACTGCAGCTGGGAGCTGTTTCTCCAGGGACGCTTACACCCTCTGGAGTGGTGACTGGACCTGGAGCGCCATCTTCTCAACATCTCCGCCAGTCTTCCTTTGAGATCCCTGATGATGTACCTTTGCCACCAGGTTGGGAGATGGCTAAGACACCATCTGGACAGAGATACTTTCTTAAGTAAGTGAAACCTGATTTCAGTTAGCTGTACTTCTGGCATTTTTTGTTGGGTGTTTTTTTAGTTCGTGTTTGTGTTTTGTTTGTTTTTTTTTTTCTTTACAATTTTTGAATTTTAGTTAATATCTTTGTATTTAAAATACGTATTTTTAAAAAATGTTTTAAGTAGGCGATCCTACCACTTCAGTATTTCTCTCAGATCAAACTACCTGCTGTTTCTGAAAACTGTATAGTACTCTGTGAATATTTATGCTTTCTTAATCTTAGCTGAAGAATGTTATCCGTTATATTGTATACTGAAAATCAGTGAAATGCACATAGTGATTTTTAAACAATGTGACTTTTGGATTTGCTGAATCCTACTAGAGTTCTCATGGAGGTCAAAATACATTTTACCCAGTTTTTATGAAATAAATGTAAAAATATAGAGTAAGTTTAGAAACTATTGTAGTGAGAATGTATCAGGACTTCTTATTTTTTTTTTTAATAAGGACAATTGTGTTAAGTATGCAATCAAATCATTTTTGGCTACTCTCTACTCCGGAGGAAATTAATGTATGTGTTTGATTGCAGTACTTGGGTCTGTAACTCTTAACTCATTTGCATCCCCTGCAGTGAAAGGGAAATTGCAGAACTTCTAACATTGTTTCTTGTTCCTCAGCTGTAGTTTTTTCACACAGTGAAATTAGTATCACCTTTTCTATAACTGAAGAGAGGTTACACATGCCAGCCATCTGACACCTAATCTATCAGGGAGCATTTTCTTTTATGCTGCGTAGTTTTCTAAAACAGCAGGAGCTTGTCCTTCTTTCTGAAAGTGTGCCCACTAAGACACATAATTGGCTCTCAAATATTTTGACTAAATTTTGGAGATTTTATTTAACTGCGAGTCTCTAAATAACCCATTGTATGTCATTTTCAGAGTTGGGCAAGGGGAGAGGCAGTGCAGTGTTATTTATGTAAAACTTTTTTCGTCCAAGAAAAACATCTTTATCCTTACCTTTCTTGCTAAAACATTAATACATGCATTTGATTTAAGTAAGTTGAGTTTGTAGCTTCAAAAACGAACTTACATTGTCTGCAAGGAAAATGGAACTTGCGGAACTTATTAAAGCTGTTTCTTGTTCTTATAGTGATGGTGTTTCCATACAGAGAAATTAGTGTCACTTTTTTTTAACTGAAAAGAGGTTACAGCAGTTGTATGACACTATTTGAGCCTGAAGGTTCCTTTTTGAAAACAGTCATTCTGTACTAGGGATGCGAAAATGAACATTAGCTATTTATTAGTTTAAGAGATGAAAAATGTCTTCGCTCTTATAATTGATTTTTTAAAAATTATGCTCATCCAGGTGAAATCAGAGTGAAAAATTTGTTCTTGGAAAGCTTTTCTGCAGTTTTATTATTACCACCAAAAAAAATCTTTTCCTTTTTTTCTGCAAGTTTTTTTTTATCCTTTCTTGGTGTCCTGGTATCCATTTCAAAGGATCAGGTTTCAGCAAGAACAATAAAGAGCCTGAGACTGGAAAGTACACACAAGTCTGGCAAACTCATCTGCATGAGCAAGATCGTTTGTTCTCAAGCAGACATCCAAAGTAAATGATTGAAAGAGCTGCTAGCTGTGAAGGATGTGTCTTGAAGGGGAAAGGAGTGGAAACAAACCAGGTTGTTAGGAAGAAAAATAAAGGCTGTACTTTTTGAACCTCTCCCTGCTGGGTCACATGCTGACCTTGGGAGATTTTAAACAGCTTAATGGGCTGTTTTCTTTCGGCTTTCCTTGGGTGATGCTGTGGTATGGGCGAGTCTAATGAGGACAGTTCTGAAGGCTCTGTTCACACTTTGAAGAACATTTGCAGTTCCTAAAAAGCTGTTCAATAGTATCTACAGGTGAGAACCACCAACTTCATTGGAATGACTTCATTGGAGCTCGTGAAGATCTGTAAAAAACACTTCAAGTACTTGTGAAATGTTTGCTTTCTGTGTTTAGGAAATCAAAAGAAATGTAAACATTTTTTTTTGAGTAGCAAGTTTGTATTTCAGAAACTTGTTTTTCAGTGTTGAGTGATCAGTTCTATTTCATACCTACAAGCCTGTTAAAACTTGTATCCTGTCTGGTTATACCTTAAACATTTCATTGAAGCATGCGTGCTAAGGTTCTTGGTGCTAAATACATTTAACGTGGTTCTTTCTACCATATGCAGATTTTTGGTGTCTCTTCCAAGTATTCAGCTTTTTTGTTGGATTGGCTGCATTGCTCTTTGTTTCCATTTGCTCTGTTCTGTAGCTGCTCCATGAACAGTCTGGTAATCAGGCTCCAGAAAGATCTTTGCAGAATAGGTAACAGTATTAGATTTTTTCCAGATGTCAGTAAGCCTTATGGTTATAGTTATCATAATATACTACAGTGCGAACAGAATAATATAAAATTGAGTACTGCACTTAATACAGTCTGGAATACAGTCACTTCCACTAATCAATGGGTCAAGACTGCAGGCGTAGTAGTTTGCGCAAAGAGGTAAAAACAGTGAGTATGGGAGAGAAAATACTTGTCTCTGTGTATCGATACATGCAGAGTTATTTGGCCAGCTATTTTATATACACACCACACATGTATCCATACGTGTTACAAGAGGGTGAGAGTGGTAGTGCAGGGTCTGAACCAGAACTACTCTTGTAAATGAGTCTATCGTCTAGATAAATAAACCCTTTTATGTATGAATGCCCAATGCACGATTTGCCAGAATTCCAGTCGTTAGCGTTCACCTCGCTGTTACCAGTAGGACTCCTGAGTATAATTTTTCATTAGTGAAAATGCAGATGACTTTGGTCAGTGAGTTAAGACATGCTTGCTATACAGCTGGTAAAACTAACACACTTTTTAACTTAAACTGCTACTTAAATAGAACTCATAAGTTAAGACTTGCCTGGTTAGTAAGTGGTCATGTCTGAGTCATCTCAGCATTGCTGAGTGGTAGCTTTAGCCCATTCTTAAACATGCAGTGAAAGAAACTTGCTTGGTTTGTGTGGCGATGTCAACTGCATTGCTTTTTAACCACTTCCTGTCAGCCAGCTGCTGGTTGACATTTCAGTGAACTACAGAGAAAGCTAGGGGATCGCTCTCTAGGCAAAAGAAAATGTTCCATGGGAGTAGCAGATAACAACTTGCAGAAACAAGAAGGTTTTGCTCGATTTTAGAATTATTCTTGTATTGTTTTAACTTAGTGTTAAGCTTTTAATTGTTACAAAGCTTGAGTAATACCACTTCTCATTTTGTAGTGTGGGGAGAAGTTAACTGTCCAGCAAACAAGTCTTGTAATTATTTTCCCTACAGGAAGTAGTTCTTGCAAGCAGTTTATCAACAACTTCCTATTTTTTTCTGTGAAGTGTTGAATGACTTCCTGAAGGAGGCCAAGGTGGTTTTTGTTAGTATCTGTGGGTGTGTTTGAGGTGTTTACCCATCTGGCAGAAACCTTAAAAATAGATTGCTGTTACACATTTCTTATGTGCTCTATAGTTGTTGCTATACTTTTTTTTTTTTTAATTTTTCCGCCTGTCACACATGAAAAATACTAAGCAATGCTGTTAAATTTCTCTCACATCCCATTTTTGCCCCTGACTGGAACCCCCCACTACACCAATATCATCCGCTCTCTTCCTCCTCACCCCGACAAAGTAATCTTAGTCTTCCAGGGCAGATGATGTTTATTGGAAGAACTGCTGCCTCGGTTGCATGTTTTATTGAATACTTAAATTTACTGGAGAAACACATATTCAGAATCATCAGTTAATGTGAGTTCTTGTGTTTATGGTTCTACAGTTCAGGCTAGTTTGTCATTAAAGGGCTGTATTGATGGAAACCAAAACTGCAACCGCCGCTTTTGATGAGTTTGTCACTTTTTCATACTTTGTTCTAAAAAGCAGTTGAAGATTGTTCCATTTGCTAAATTTTATTTGTAACATGTCAGATTAGTTTAATTTTTGATTATTTCTGACTATTTATGAAAATATTGATAAAATATTGATAAAATCTATGATCTAAAAAAAAAAGATGCCATGAGATTTGTGCAGGGGAAGATGGGTGGTGTCAGTTTGAACATAGCTGGAGAAAAGAAGTATTCATTGAAATGCTTTTAGAGTCAAACATGCTATAGTACGTTTTTGGCAACTTGAGACTTTTTTTTCTTTTTTTTTTTTTTTTTTTTTTTTTGGAATGAATT
>JAAGAY010146193.1:0-13429 GCA_011801015.1 Ardeotis arabs | reverse complement strand
TTTTTTTTTTTTTTTTTCCTCCTTCTGTTTTTCCCCTTCTTAAACATGTTGTTGCAGAGGCATTGTCAGGGAACATTCTGCTACTAATTGTCTTGGCCCTGGCCAGCGGCGGATCCACCCTATGTCCGGCTGAGTCCACTGGACAAAGGCGAAGAACTTCTAGAAGCTTCTTACAGAAGCTGCCATTGTAGCACCCCCTCACTAAATAAAACCAACATACTACAATATAAAGTTTTCCTTTTCTATTCATAGTAAATAAGTTACATAAGTATTATCATCTAAATTATTTTAAATATAATGTAATGTAATACATTTTTTTTTGTTAAATTCTACTATCTAACACTATCATCTGGCATTTCTATTGCATATTTCATCTAAGGATATGAGATTGCTTTATAAACTTGAATTAATTAAACCCACAGTAGTCTCATATGGAGAGGATGGAACAGAGCAGTCATTTTAAATATGACTTAAATGCAAATACCTTTTTGGTGAAATGTGCCAGCTATTTAAACTTCATAGCATCTTTATACAGTAGATTAAGACAAGAAGTGATTAATAAATATTCAACTAAAACTACAGAATCAACGTACTTTGGTAAAACCAATGCTTACTTGCATTGTGGTTTAATCAAAGCACTAATAAAAAGTCACAAAATTTTATGTAAAGCATTTCTTATTTTATTTGTTCCTTCTGTCTCTGGGTAGACAACCAACCTGCAGAAGTAAATTCCCATGAATTTCTAACTCTTCTCTTATTGCTACTACTTATTAAGGTGCATTTTAACTAACATATCACACTGTTGTAAGATAATGGTAGGGAAAACATTTTCTACTTTCTAGTCTCTGTACTTAAAATATTCTACAGCAAGTTAATTCCTTTATAAAAAGCCTTTATTCAGTTCTATATTGACGCCATCTATCTGTGGTTATTTTTTCTGATCTATCATGCTGCAGAAAGATTTCTGTTTTAATTAAGCTCTGATTAAAAGAAAAAAATCCAACACAACTGTTCAGTTATAAAGAAACTCAAATTTCCTCCATTTTAGACAACAATTCAGTAACAACAGTTGTGGTAAAAGTAGACATTTTTTAAGACATCATAAGGATGTTCCATGTCCTATTCAGAGTGAAATAAAGAAACTTATGGAACTCAATATCATGAATGTTTTTTAAAAAACACACTAGTTTTAAAACCTAAGTATAATAGGGAATTAAAAAATATCTCCCTAGAAACATACTATGTGGTGATTTGTTTTGACAGATGACCGCTTTTGAAAATTACATTTTCCAGCCGAGACACCTGGGTCAGCAGATTGAATAGCTTTGGCACAAAATTTTTGTTTTTGCAAAATTTGATATGTTTACCTTTAAGTAATTTAATTTTGGCCCCTGAAGAATATCTTAATGTTTAAATGATTTAGTTGCCTGAACTTGTTTCCAAACACTCATAAACTCCAGATTTTGCAAAGAAAGTGTTCTGTTCTGTTCTATTCCATTCCCTAATTTATTGTCTTAGCCCTAACAAGTGAGCAAACACAAACCTGCTTTGTGTTCCTTCTACTCATTCATTTTAATTAATCTCACAAGACTGCAGCTTTCACTGAGAAGTACGCATTTTTCTGTGGACTAAATAAATAGTTATTATTACAGTTTTATAAATGAAGGGAATGATTTGGCCTGAAACTGGCCGAAATTCTGTTAAGGATTTAACATAAGTGCTAGAGGACAGAAAATAAACTCTTGATATGTATTTTAGACTTGCTCAAAATCTATTTACTTTTCTGTCAGCAGAAATGACGAGCAAGAAGCCTGAGAAAATTTACTTCATGATATATAAAGTTGCAAAAGGTGACCACAACAGATCTAGCGACAGGGAAGAGGAAAAATAAAATGCAATTTTTGATTATTAAAATGATAATGAACTAAAATAAAACACATAAGGGCTTTCAGTAACCTGTAAATATTTGTACAATAATGACTTGAATAAAGGATTACAACAGTTGAGAAAATTATTTTTCTGGACAGCCACAGAAAAAACACAGAAAATGTCATTCATTGAGATTGCTTAGAATCCTTTGTCCCCACTTCAGACCTCAGCTCTTCTTTTTGTGTTATCACTATGAACACTTTGCTTGTATTAAAAACATGAAGTATATATAGCCTCTAATATCACAGTGCAAGCAAACACACGAGGAATAACAGTAGGCCACCATATATTATTTCAGGGTAGCACCAATCTTCTCACGTATGTAAAAAGAAACTAAATTGTTCACGTCTACGATATAGACAGAAGTATTTATTTGTAAGCATGAGCATTCAGCTTTAGATTTTTGGCTTGATAAGTCATGAAGTGGAAGAACATAATGTATTATCATGTTGATCATGCTAGGAAGATTATTTGGTTTGTGCTTTGACAACAGCTCAAGGCTCCGAGGTACTAAAACAAACTGGACTCTCTTTTCAAAGAACAGGTTGTCACAATCTGCCAGATTGGTAAGAGATATAGGACATATCTCCCTGCCTATTTTCTTCTGGGACCCTTTCCTGGATGGGATGGGATTTCCTTTCTCCAATCTTTTTCTTTCAGACAGTCACCAATATCATACACACATTTAGACCAAAGTTAAATCTCTGCCTGTGTCTCTGCCCTGATTGAGCGCATCAATGACAATGGAGAAGAGGGAATGGCTGGGATGGTACGCAGAACCTCCAGAATCTGTCGGTTAGAAAGAGAAGGATTCAAACAGGCTACAATTCTCTACCTCTCTTGGCATCTTGAAGTGGGGGTAGGAGGCAGATTTATTGCTCTCTGTTATGCAACAATGGTGTATTTTGTGATTTGGGGGGTTTGTAGGGGGGTGATGGGTGTCTCGTTTGAGCCTGCACCTGGAACCAACAGAACAGTTTTGACACCTCCATGTTAAAAAAAATCATGACGTGTCCTAAATTAATCTCAGACACTTGAGGAAGGAGTAGTGGAACCTTAGTTGAAAAATTTGCTGTGTTAGGTTTCCCTCTAAGGGAAGAAAACAATTGAAAGGTCTTCTGAGACAATGACTCAGCCTACTGTCACACTCAAAATCCTGTTATGACTAAAAGGGAGCACATATCATGTATACAGAACCAAAACCTCAGACAGTCTAATTAACCTTTTAAAGAGAAAGACCTTGTCCCAGCCCCTGGCAGGCCACTGCTGCCATGGGGGCCACACTGCAGGGGTGGAGGGGATGGAATCAGAAATCAGAATTATCTTTTCCATTTAATGTAGATAGGGCATAGGATAATACTTTCCTAAAATGCCACAGGTGTGTGCCCAAAGTGAGGTGAGATTAATCTGAAATGTCTTAAAACCTTGGGGAAGGGGCATGTTTGGGGTATTTATTTATTTATTTATTTATTGCCTTTTCTTCTGTTTAAATTATTACATTGCATTTAAGATATCTTTTCTGGTGACTATGAAGTACCATGAAGTTTAAACAAGTTATTTACATTTTGAAATGAAAGGTGAATTTACTATGGCTCCACAAGCAGAGCTGTGTGGGAAATGGAAATGATGAGAATTACCTGGTTTGGAAACCAGGGAGATTTTACTCAATATCTTCACTATAAGCAAGTATTTGAAAGAAACACTGCGAAAGTTATATGAAAATTTAACTGGCATAGCTGAGATCTTAGCATGTGCTTGTCACTTTTTTTTCCTACCCTCTCCTGACAATTGAATACTTAACCATGCAGATTTAGTGTTCAGTTATCACACATTCAGTATGGAGTATTATTAAATCATATATACAGAACCTTTCCTTGGAAAGCTGGTTTTGATTTTAGTCCTCCTGTAGGCTGTGACAGGTGGAGAGAGATCTTGAGAGCAACATGTGAGCAGCTCAGGCTCCCACCAGTGGAGTCTCCTGAGCTTCCCTTGCTCTGTTGCTAAGGAACAGGACAAGCCTACAGCTGCCGCTTCTCTCTCTGAAAATCACAACACCTAAAATGTCATTAAAAACTGTCTGTTTTCATGTTAAGGAATTATAAGTTTTAAAGCTTCAAGCCTAGGATTCAGTGAAGCATAACGGAGAAAGGAATAAATTAAAGACGGACGAAAAATTTCGTACTAAAAATGTCTGAAGCAAGCTGCTGCTCTTTTACTTTAGAGCTATGTATAAATACAGCTATTTATAATCTGCTACTGCAATCATTATGTCAGTATATTCAGTGCAAAACTCTTTATAAATAGTGCTATGACTCAGAAGATACAGAATTTTTGTCAAGGGCAGTCACTGTACAAATTGTATCTCCCTTATTTATTTGAGAGTTCTGTGACTCTAAGAGAGTAATTGGTCTCCAAGCTTGCAGTTATGAAGGGCATAAGTGGACTATAAGTGGACTATGGACTATGATTATTAATACTTGGAATACATTATAAATAAAAATCTCCTCATATTGTCATAGTACTAATCCAGAACTTTCCTTGCCTTATATAGCTCATGGTTACGAAAAGATGTAACAGACAACTAGATTGATATACAGGTTTGTAGCTAGAAAGAAAGGTCACAGTAAAGAGACTTTTGCCTCAGTTCATAGTCTCAAACATAGGATTAAAGATAGAACTTTTATTATAAAGATGGTAATATCTACAGCTTCAAAGTAATGACAGTGTACTGAATATAAGAACACCAAAAAAAAAGGGCACTGAAGATACAGATTCCGTCATTATTCTTACACTGGAGCGTGACAGATGTTTTCATGTTGCCATATACAAAGTCTGAATTATTATATACTTATATATTAGGGACAAATTATGTTGTCTATATGGCCATGGTTATATATATATATATATGGTGGCATGCATGTATAAGAAAATATATGCAGATATGACTGTTATACAGAGACTCCAATTTATAACCAGCTAGACTGAAATTGCTCTACAAAGTAACTTTTGCTTTTGACAAATACTTCCACGAAGGAAAAAAAATAAAGTACGCATCAGCAATAAAGAGAACATGTGAATATGTAAGAACTACTGAAGTGCTAGGAATCTGTATCCAAAATCAGATCAAAGCGCTCCAAATGTTGTTTGAAGAGAAAAGCAACAAGGCTTTGTTTGTTAACTCCGTGTCGTAGTTTAGTCCCACTCAGGACCAATCTACACAGTCTCTCTCTCACTGCCCCCAGACTCCGAGAGAACAGTGAGAGATAATGTAAGAGAAAAGGCTCGAGATTTGAGATAAGGACAGGGAGAGATCCTTAAAGTTACTATTGTGGGCAAAACAGACTCGACTTGGGAAAACTATTCATTTATTATTAAAATCAAAGCAGGATAGTGGGAAAGAGAACAAAATAATTTTCCCCCACCCCTCCCTCTTCCCAGGCTTAACATTATATCTACCTCCTTCTCCTCCCACCGCCCCCAAGCAGCACAGGGAGGAAGAGAGAATGGGAGTTATGGTCAGTTCATCACTTGTTGCTTTCTGCTGCTCCTTCCTCCTCGGGGAAGAACTCATCACATTCCTTCCCTGCTCCATCATGGGGTCCCTCCCACAGGCTACAGTCCTTCATGAACTGCTCTGGTGTGGGTTGTTTTTCCCATGGGGTGCAGTCCCTCAGGATCTGGCTGCCTCAGCGTGAGCCTTCCATGGGCCACAGCCTCCTTCAGGCATCTGCCTGCCCTGGCGTGGGGTCCTCCACAGGCTGCAGGTGGATCTCTGTTCCTCCATGGGCCTCCATGAGCTGCAGGGGGACAACCTGCTCCACCATGGTCTTTACCACAGGCTGCAGGGCAATTCTGGCCAGGAGCAGCATTACTCCTCCCCCTCCTTCTTTACTGACCTTGGCATCTGCAGCTGTTCCTCTCACCAGAAATTCTTCACAACAAGCAGGCAGATGCCTCTCAGGTTCGCTTCACATCACCTCTTCACTTCTTGCAGCCTGGCCAGGCTGAGTCAGGCCCAGACAACCGCCCATAGGGAGGCCAGAGGGTGAAGGTAGCAAGGCCCACAAGGCTCATGCCTCCCCCTCTCTACACCCACTTCAGCTGCTTCACATAATCTCTTTTTTTTTTTTCCTGTTTTTCCCTTTCTTAAATACGTTATTGGAGAGGCGTTGTCACAGAACATTCTGCTACCAATTGGCTTGGCCCAGGCCAGCAGCGGGTCCGCCCTAAGCTTCACCGAGTCCACTGGACAAAGGGGAAACAACTTCTAGCAGCTTCTTACAAAAGCTACCACCATAAGCCCCCCTTACTAAATAAAACCAACACACTGCAGAACACACGTGTCTCAACAAAGCATCAGAGTTCAGATGAACGCTAAACTTAATACACAGCGGGATCATCCACTCTTAAAGTTTTGTCAGAATGGAAGAAGCACAAACAACTGTTAAACAAAGGCTATGAGATTTAAAAAGGCATGGACACCACCATTTCATCTCTAGTTTTGTTTCCTTTATGTCAGGAAGTATCTTCTTATTTACCCAATTATTGTTTAATGACAAGTTGCACATGAGTTACAGGCTGAGAAAGTTGGGGCTCTTCAGTCTGGAGAATAGAAGGCTCTGGGAAGACCATATAGCAGTCTTCCAGCACCTAGAGGGCACTTATAGGAAAGATGAGGAGAAACTCTTTAGCAGGGCCTGTTGTGATAGGATGAGGGGTAATGATTTTAAAATTGAAGGAAGCAGATTCAGAGTGGACATAAGGAAATTTTTTTTTACATTGGGGGTGGTGGAACACTGGAACAGGTTGCCCAGAGAGGTGGTAGATGCCCCATCCCTGGAAACATTCAAGGCCAGGATGGACGGGGATGTGAGCAACCTGATCTAGCCAAAGATGTCCCTGCTTCTTGCAGGAGGAGTTGGACTAGATGGCATCTAAATGTTCCTTCGAACCCAAACTATTCTATGATTCTATGATTCTATGATGTTGGAGCTGCATTGAAGATAATATTGATGTGCAGCTATAACTGTCTACAATAGTGTTTTGGTAAGGATCAGGAGTGTGGTTTTGAAGCAAATCTCTTTATCGTACCACTTACTGTGCTTGGTTTGCATCATGGAATGAATACTGTGCTCATGAGCTGGATTTTTTCTGGATGTAATTAAACTGGAATATATCCAGGAGTTATGTAGCCACAAATGAGCATTGAGTCTGTGGAATAATCCAAAGTTACTTCTGATATAAATAAATACATATATATCTAAGTAAACAAAATATGAAAGGTATGTAGTGTAGACTTCTCAGGGTAAAATATTTCAGTTCACGTCTGCTTCTACCAATCTACTTTACCTGCTACTGCAGATGAAACCTATAAGGACCAAGTAAGTTCCCCTGTAAAGTCTGAATAAGTTTTATGGTTGGTCAGTCTAGTTATTATATATATATATACACACACACACTAATAGATTTTAGTCATAAAAAAAAAAGTTACTCAAATAATACATTGCAGTCTGTACAGTTCAATAACATCTAACACCAACTAATGATCTGATCCTTTACATGACTTTGTAGGCAGCACGTGCAGCAACCAGTTTCCTCAAATCCTTCAAATAAATCAACTTTGAGAGCTGTGTTTTTTTTCTAACAGATATAAACGGACTTTTTATGAGGATGAATGAAAGATGTTTTTTTCTTTCTGCAAATTTGGCCTTTTGACTCTGAATTCTAATTATTCAAATATGATTTTATACCCAGTACACCTAAGAAATTACTGTATTTTAAAACAGTTCTGCTGAAGTGATAGACCAAAGCTGAAGTGAATAGTACCAGCAGATGAAAAAAAAACTTTTATAATGAATGTACTTGAAAAAAGGAGTAAATGAAAGCATTCTTGACCTGAATACTAATTTCTATTTCTTCTCTGCACAAAATAATGCAAAGTGAAAGCATCTCTCATGCTAAATGTTTTTTAAGGGCTGAACTAATGCATCTTTTAAAAAAATATAATTAGTTATGGTATTATAGATGTGTTAGTCTTCTCTCTGTGATTTTGTATGGAAAGGCAATGAAGGGTGAGTGAGTTTTCTCCCTTAGGACCTCATCTGTATGCTGTATAGCCACATGCTGCACAGTACAGCCACGTGAGCATTATTTCATAGGGAGCAGAACATCAGTCTTCCTCTTATACAATTCTTCATCAGGGAACTACTTTTTCTAGTGGAATGCTGATGGGTTACAGTTTGGGTTGTTATAGACACTGAATAATAGGGCATAGTGACATATTTAAATATACTACTTTTTTTTTTTTTTTTTTTTCCCATGATCATCGTTACTTTGGGCTGATTTACTTCTTTTATAATCTATTAACACATTTCTTTGTCTTAGAAGCAAAACCACCTTGGATCTCAGAGAAGTAAAGAGGACAACTTAAATTTTATCTGATCTTGTGTACAACTCATGAAAAAGCAAGATTATAATATTTTAGAAAGACTTTATAAATTTATGAATTGTCTCAAATTTTTCTTGTGAATATGCTGAAGTGCCATTGATTATGACAATCACTCCAAAAGCAAGAAGTAGGAGACAATGACATAGCAACACCACCTGGAGTGCACTTGGTAGAACTGTCTCACTTCTGAGAGGGTGTACAAAATCATTGTTTTAAAGAGTATAGCAACAGAACTGTTTCCTCTACATGTTAAGAGGCTCTGAGAGATGACCCTTTTTTTGCTACACATTCACATTGGGTCCAAGAATGTCTTTGTAAATGTAATTTTTAGGTTTAGACACACAGATGAACTGTTATCACAGTACAGCTGATTTTTAATATCCTGACATGTTGGCATATTTGGAAATGAAAGTTAAAGCCCAAACACACTCATATTTTGTGTCCAGACCACAGATAATTCCAAGTGTAACATGCTAATAACTGGATATCTGCAGCAATCCTTCAGTATAAGGTGAAACAACATATAGAAGAATATAACTAACTTATTTGCTCTGATATTGGTAGATCAACCACAGATCAATTGCATAGTGTTAGTTTTGTATAGGAGTCCAGAATTTCTGATACATTTTAAAATTATCTTTTAATAGGGCCTAGAGTCCTGTTACTGTATGTCAAAATGCTGAAAATATGAAATTAGTGAACATTAAGAAAATTTCACATTCTACAGGATAAGGCCTCAATTACTGTTACTATTACTTAATTACTTATTACTTAGTTACTATTTTTACCACATATTTACCACATATAGACCAGATATTTACTAATATTTTTTTTTCGTCATTTTCAGTAACTCAGCTCTTTACTTCCATGTGCAAAAATTTGTTGGTCTATTAATTCAAGATTAGTGTGTTTCCAGGCATTTCTCGGAAGTTTACGGTTTACCAACTTGTCAGTTATCAGACCTGACAATCTTACACCTGTCAGTATGTAATGTTATGTAATTCGCCAGATTTCTCAAACTGATACCTTTTGATTAAATTGACACAGTGGTTTTACTGTATTTTCTGATAGAGATGCATTACTTTAACTTACTGATTATGTAGCTGCTGATAAAGAAGTTCCACTTCAGCAGTTTCAGAATCAATAGCAGGAAATGCAATTGCATGTCATATGCTTGCTTCTTACTTTACTAGGATTTTTTGGGGGTATTATTGCAGTTTGGGGGCTCCCTAGACATCCAACATGGTAGATTTTGATCTTTTAAAATGTCAAACTGCTGCCAGGACACAGTTTGAATGTGTTGACTATCATCACTTTGGAAGGACAGCAATAGAAAAAAACCTGGAGAAAAAGTGATTTTTTTTTTACTTGAAGGGTCCATGCAGCGCACATCCATGAAAAATATCAGCCTGCATATTCACTAATTACTCTTACTTTTTTAAATGTATACTGGGTAGCAAAGAATTAATCCATTTTCCTGAAAAATGGTTTGTATTTTGCAGACATATCTTCAGTTTTGTGTATTGCAGCATAAAAACTTTCCCTGTGCCTAACAGTGAAATCGTACCCACAGATGTTATAGAATCCAAAAAATTCAAAGCTACCGTCACCTACTCTTGAAGATCTCTTTATATAGTTACATAAATTGATTGCATAATCTAGTTGCTGACAGTTTCTGTCTGGCTTTTGTCAGAAGTATTTCTCAATGTACCTACTCTGATGGAACCTTTCTATTTCTTCTCTTCCTTTCTTCTTAGATGGCACTGTCGCTCCCAGTAAGCCTTGATAACCCCTTTAACTTTAAATGAACAGAAAAGGCACAGATATTGACAGAAAGCAACAGTTAACAGGAAAGTAAAAAAAAAATGTTTAAACTCTAACTGAAAGTATTTAAATCTTAAATAATATAAATAGCATATGTAGTATTTTCAGACTACTAATTATATGTACAATCAAAAGTACTGTTAATGAGATATGAAAAGTAAGATACATTATGAAAGATATTAAGTATCCTATTCCCCATCTCTTTCTCTAGATTATGTGAATCTCTGCATATTTATTAATGTATTAAACTTTTAGTTATTGAAAAAAAAGTCACATGATAGCATGAGAAAGAAGTAGTATTAGTATCAATCAAGACAAAATATTTTTATTTTAGAGGAAAAAATAAATATGTAGAGATATGCTTTTAAATTCAACTCTACCAGTAATTTTGTCTGTGCACTTTTTGCTAGTTCCATGTATATAAATCATATTTAATTACTTAAATTACTTTAAGCAAAAAGGCTTGTTTTGACTACACTTCAGTGCTGTGAACTGAAACAGAATTAAAACTGACTGTTACAGGAAATAAAACCAAATGTTCAAGTAAAGTATCAGAACAGGTAAGCAGAAATGTTAGTTTATCAGTGACTTAAATAACAGAATATTATCAAGTGTGAAAACCTAAATGATCATCCATGCAGATGATTAGCTGTAAACAACCAATATTAAGTAGTTGATCAAATAGAAATCATTTGGAAATCCTTTTTAAAAAAAACCCTAACCCTAGCTGTATTGGACATGATTGATTCTTTGCACGTCAGATAAATTTAAGTAAAAATACTCTGATCAAGGATGTCTGAAGGAGATTTCATGAGCAGTATCTTTCTGCTGCACTCCTCACAAGATGAGATCGATTCATCAACTTACCTTGTACTCAAAGACTTAGACTGGTAATAGATTTAGCAATATCAGTGTCAGCAATCATTAGCCTAAAAGATGCTTCCAAAGAAAGTTGGATAGATATCTGGTCCAATATCTTTGTGTTATTACTCTTATTGGATTATGACAATGCCCTAGATTAAAAGGGCAGGAAAAAAATGTAAGAGTCTTTTAGGCAAAACAAGAGGCAGTATTACCTATTCAGAGCCAAGATCAACAGTTCAACTATGCACCTTTTATCTCTTCTAAAAATAAGCATAAAAAAATCCTTCCAGCATAAGTGGAATACAAATATAGATATATTAAACAAGCCGTTGGATTTGAGGTTGTTTTAGAGTGTTACATATAATGAAGAAGACAGTCTTCCACCATTATCTTTTTTTCCTTGAGTCCCAGAGGTGTCCATACTTATATTTGGGTTTAGACCATGTCTTTTTTTTCAGTGTCCTTCTACATAATAAAAAAACCAAACAGCTGCTGTTCCAGCATCTGCAGATCTCTGCTTCACAGATAAGTATCTCAGCACAGCTAGGACATTACATTGTCTTGAAATTATCTTCATAAAATTGTATAATAGATTTAAATAAAAAGCAGTGGATCTCAGTAAAACTGTATAATGGGTACTAGTAAAAATTAATAAAATAGCTCTGTATTATAAGGAAAAAAGTTTATGAAAACATTGTCAGAATTGATTGTCTCGGATTTACTGTCACCAAGGTGCGAAAATGAGCACTTGGGAAGGCATCAGCAGGGTAATGATGATAATATATGTCCTAGAGTGATGGAGTTACTGTAACTGATTTAGAATAACAACAAAAAAAAAGAGCAAAATTAACAACAGTTTTCTTACAGAATTTTTTTACAAGAATAGTAAGTTGCAAAACACTCTGTTTTCATGTATTTTACCCTCTGAAAAAGGTTTTTTTTTTTTTAATTACTAAAGGAAGATAAAGAAACAAATCTTTTGATGGTGTTGGAGATGTGATTCAAGTTTTTGAAACAGAAACAGAAACATATAACACATTATAAATGAGAGGACTCATTGCAGTTTCATAGCATAATTCAAATGATAACGTAAATGTTGTTATATATTCTCCATAGCAAAATTACTTGAGTTTTTAAATTGAAACACTAGCTTCTTAGATATTTTAAACCAGAGATTGGTTTAAACTCTGACTGATGGCATACATTTCTACTATAGCAGTGACCAATATATACTAAGCGTGAAATAATTGTGTTGCTTTTTTGTGCAGACCTCATTTCAATGTTAGAATGTTCACCATATCTTCTTGTTTATTATAATCTGATATTTAGATTATTGTTTTTATGAGATAGCTGACAATTATTCTATGCATTATTGTAGAATTAATATTTACATTTTCTAAGACAGATAATTGTGAAATTTACAACATTATCATAAGCAAACTTCAGCCTTCTCAAACAGAAAAAAGATTGTAATCTGCATTGTTCTTATTTGAACTTTTGCTGCCAAGGCTGAAATCTGCATCTTCAACAATACTTTGCAAACTGGAAAATCTGATTACATGTGAAAAGATCTATTTTGAAAGTTGAAGTTTGATTTTTTTTTTTCTTTATATCTTTAACTGAGAACAGCAATCTCTCACAATCATGCATAAGCCTTATCTTTCTTTAGAGACACTGTTCAAGACTGGGTGAGAATTCCTGACTTTGATCAAGGAGAATATGTACTTTTAAGTGGCATGTAGTCCATTGGTCAGATCTAAGGAGGTGGTAAGCTGAATATTAAATATATGATGTAGAAGAGCAGGGAAACAAAACTAATTCCCCTACTCATTGGGTGGTTTTATTTCTTGTTATTTTGGAATTAAACCAAAGACATTTGAATTTAGCACAAAAGAACTTAAAGAACCTTAAAATTATTTTTCACAGTAGGAAAGTGTTTCCTGTCCTTCACTAGCTTGTAGAAGCTCCTACTGATTCTTGTAACATTATAATTATTACCTGAAAAATCTAATGAATGTAATAGTGTTGTATTGTCCATGCTCTATTATACACATAATTTAGTTTTTATTTATACTGCCAATGTTATTTAGTGTGCTGTGTAATTCTTCTTAGAAGCATAACTATCAGGAAAATATAATGAGGTATTCTTGAGTATATCATAGAGTCATAGAATCATAGAATGGTTAGAGTTGGAAGGGACCTTCAAAGGTCATCTAGTCCAACCCCCCTGCAAGGAGCAGGGACATCCCCGTCTAGATCAGGTTGCTCAGAGCCTCATCCACCCTGGCCTTGAACTTTTCCAGGGATGGGGCTTCCACCACCTCTCTGGGCAACCTGTTCCAGTGTTCTACAACTCTCATTGTA
>JAAGAY010146192.1:35940-78524 GCA_011801015.1 Ardeotis arabs | reverse complement strand
AGGATGCTTAAAAAAAAAAAAAAAAAAAAAAAAAGATACCGCTTTAATGCAAGCTGGTTTAAATAAACTTCTTACCTACAGCTTTTCCTGTTTGTACCACATTTCGGCTTGTAGAAACCATCACATTTCCAATCTTCTTTCCACGTTCACTGTTTTGCACAGAGCTAAACAAGAGAGATACTGAAGACTATTAGATGACTGACTTCTTATTACTTCTATGCGTAAATAAAATACATAGTTAAAATATATATCAATACAGATTTACAAAGCATACATATTTATAGTTTTTTATATATATATATGATCAAGTTCATAATTCCTGCATGCATCTTATCCACATAGATCAGTTAGGCAAGCTTCTCAGAGGAAGAAGAGATACTCTCAGCAAGACAGGAATCAAAACACCCAATGGTTCATCCCTATACAACACACTTTATACCCTTCCTAAACGTTTAACAAAATGCATTTGTGTTTTAAATTACAAAGTCAGATTTACAGTAGTTTCGAGAAGTTTTAGCCCTAATATATAAGCTTTAAACAAAACAGTAAGTGCTTCTGATCAGTCATTATTCTTTTTCCTAAAGAGAGTTTACTTTGTATCTTTCTTTAAGATTAAACTTTTTATCAAGTGCAGTTTACACTTACGGTTTTGTTAAAGGACTGCAAAAAGACAACAGACACTATCATCATTTGGAAAGAAAAGCACAAAAGCAATAATTTCTTCTGCACAAGTGTGATCACTTGAAAATAATCTCATTTAGTTTTAAATTATAACATTCAAGTCCACATTTCAGGCTTTGCGAACCCATTTATGTAAAACTTAGCAACACAGCATGCTACATTCTTTTCCCACTTTCCAAATCTTCGATGTAGATGCAAAAAGCAGAAAGAATAGAGTACATCAAGAACAAGGTTAGGCTCAGTTCACAAAAGTAAGTCATCTTCATAATTATCTGATAGCAAAGTCGCATCTGGAGAATAAAGGCACTGTTGTAAAAATATTTATTATAAGAGAAATGCTAAGAACGACTACTCCTTTTATATTGACTTCAGGCTGCTCAGAAGAGTTAGTATCTCCCCTTTCAAACACAAGAATAGGGCAAGTAAAAGATTATAGACACCTCCACATACTTCAAATTCAGTCTTTCTACAAAGACCATTCATTAATAGTAAGAGCTGCTATCAGCATGCACCTTATTGTAGGCAACTCCATTGAGATAAATCTTGATTCACTCGCATTCTCAATCACCATCATGGAAATTTAATTTGTCATTGGTCAGCAAAAGCAACAAAAAAATTCAGCAGGATGAAGTCTGAACCTTTTGATTCCGCATGCTTCCACGTTAGCATGTGTTTTAGGTCTACTCACAATGTACTGAAAAGAACGGTCTAAGTCAAGGCAGGTGCAGAATCAGCAGCATGTATGTGTTGCTGATTTACAGGCATCTTAAAGAACCAGTCTCTGATGTTCTATGATCAAGATAGCTAAGTGAGAAAACAATTTATTTTGCCTGGTCCATAAACAAGACTAGACAGTCAACTGCAACTCCAAGACTGAATTTGGGCTTCAATTAAAGACGAACAGCTACGGGGGTAACAAGCACCATTGAGTTTTAGACTTGAATACTACAGGTAAGAGCTGAGACCAGCTTAGAAGTTCAGCGGAGTGTGGTGCAATAGAGATTATGTAAAACTCATTTTAACTGAAGAAGCCAAACCACGTCTCAGTACATATGCAGTGAACTTTGAGAGGTGTAGAACAACGCAAAATTAAAAAACAGCTAGTTTAAAAAACCTGTCTTCTAATAATGAAACTTAAAGTCAACATACAGAAAAATACTGATGAAAGTTTTAACAGCTTTAGTTTACAATTTAAAAATAAATATACAAAAGCCTTATAATTGCAATACAAAAAATCAGGGCTCTATTGTGTGAAGTCCAACATAAAATAGTGGATGAGCACTGTTTGACCCTATTTCAGTCAAATGTTCCATCTTTAGATGTGGTGATGTTTTGCAAAAGGATGTTGGGTATAGTTTCATGTACATGGCCAATTTAAATCATTATTTTGTTTAGTCCATCATAGCAACAGTTATACAGTTATTAATATTCAACCACATTTAAGAAATTCTACAAATTAGAGCACTATATACTTACTGTGACAATCTTAACTTAACATCTGATACAGAGTACTGTCCCTGGAATGGGTGGCTAGAAGAGAAGGAAAAACCCAAGAAAAGAGTATTTTTTTTTTCCACAATGAATCTGTATCACACAATTATTAGTTGTACTACTCTGTGGCTTACAAAAACAACTTGGTTTGTAGATACTACTGTATCACTTTACAGAAGGCTAGGTCCCAGTGACTATTCAGGAGCCTTCTATTTACAGACTAGATATTAACAATCTTTTCACACTAAGGCAGAGGCACCTCCTTCTAGCAACACAGAACAAATAAAGAAAAATGATCCCTTAAGTAGACCAAAAGAGCTTTGCAGGTCTAAAAGAAAATCTTCTTGAGGCTACAGCAGCTGAAAAAACAAAAGCAAACAAAACTCCCTGCAGCAGAGTAATAACCCATGCTAAACAAAACACATGCACAGCCAACAGTGTTACCAAGCCTGGCATCAGCTAACCTTTGAGTGGAAATACACATAAAACAATCCAAAATATAGAAGGTGCAACATAAACCAGACAGCTCCCCTCCATCCCCATCAATGACAACCCTGGACACAGCTATTCCCTAGACACCTGGAAGCAATTAAAAAAAAGCTGAACCATCTGAGGACAATTCCTAAGGAATGACAAAGTTTCTATAGCTGGGGACAGCCAACAATCAACTTGAAAAAGTTTAACTTCTCCTGACTCTGGATATATTTTTCTTCATAAAACTACAGCACAGAATTAGAGTAAGGTATTGAAGAACAAAAATACACAGTTTCTGTACTTGCAGAATAGGGCCCCAAAGTTTCACTCTCAGGCTTTTATAGCAGGAACAAAGGGAACTCTCTAATTCTACAGAATAATGTGTCTGACTCCACATACTAAGAGCTTTCCATGTCAAATAAACAAACAAACAAATAAATAAATGCTTCCTTACCTAGAATTTACCTCTGCAAGAGCTGGATGCTTGTTGCTATTCCAGACTCTGTAGTTGTGGGTATTTTTCCAGGCTGCTACAAATGCCGTTCCAAAGTCTGACAAAGTCTTTTCGTTGTCTGATAAATTAAAATAAAGATGAGAATTTGCAGCAACTCATTAGAGATGTAAGACAAATAACTTTTTTTTCTTGTAAAGAAAAATTAAATTTTTCCAGGCTCTTACCAAATCAAAGACAATGAAAAGTCTAGTTCTAAGAACTAGGCACTTTAAAATGAAAATAATAAAACATTTCTGAAATGTCCCAAATATACAAAGCCAGGAGGAGGGAAAAAAAATAAAAAGAGCTTAAAAAATACTTTTCTTATTTTTAATTCATTTATAAAGTTCTAAGTAAAGAGCTTAACTGGAAAAAAAAAAATCATCCAAACATAGACCTCTTGACTTATTCTCTAAGCAAAGACAGGAAAGGGGAGAGAATGGCCATATAGCAACTAAGAACAAAAACATAATTTGCATTGGTCTTGGTCAGACACATTGGGCTTTGCTGTACTACATTATTACTCATCCAAACTCAGTAAATCCCAAATCCACTCCAAAACTGCGGTATGAACTACTGTGGAATAAACTTAAAATAACAACACCCCCTTTAAAACATGGAAGGGTACAGGAAATTGTTTTAGAACCAACCAGTGAAGTAGTACGAATTTCCAGAAAACCCTGACATTTTGTATCAACAAGGTAATCACCTTAAAATACTAAATGTTGTCAGATAAAGAACTTAGCATCTTCCAGACTCTAAAATCCATTTCTCAATCCCATGTTTTCTCACAAATACCAGAGAACAAGGTCAGAATTAGTTAATTGATGTGAACAGAGAATAATCATGACAAAAATGTCATGATTAGTCAGGGTTAGTGCTGGGCAAATTAAACATTTTCCACAAATAAACCACTGATTCTTTTAGTTATATTCATGCACAAACGGCTGGAACAGAGAATTCCCTCCGAGTTAAGACAAAAATTTCGAGCTCCAGAAAACACAAAAACTTACAAACCCTCTAGATGACACTTTTCACTTACTTGAAGCCCTACTTAAGACCATGACAGGAAGGGAAAAAGAGATGGAACAGCCTAGCAAAGCCTTCATAAAGACAGCCACTTAACTTCATGGTTCTTGGAATCCAATTAGTTCCCCAAAATCAGGTTGCAATAGAGTTTCTAAGAAACCCATGTTTGTAAAAGTTTCATCATACATGGGGTTTCAGGTACTTTTACTTATGAAGAAAATTTAATTAAATCAAGGAGACGGAGACAGTCAAAAAAGAAAGCATCTGTAAGGCTGTGAAGTAAGAATTAGTAATAAGCTTGTTAAAGAGTAACAAGAATAGCCAAAGACAACTGAAAAAGCAGCCCAAAAATGAAGCTTTACATAGAGGGAGATCCAATAACAGACCACACATTTAACACAACAGAGCAAATGCTTATTACACCCACTCTCGTGTCAGTCCCTAGACAAGGTATCTGCTCTACCTGGTTGCAGCACAGCAGCAAGCAGCGCATGAAGATAAGCACTGAACTGAGCCCTGATCCACTCATCTCCTCCTTCCCATCCAGTGCCATCAAGAAAAACATCATCTCTGTTCTCAGTTACATGCTTCACCAAGTAATCTGCAAATCTCAGGTCAGCGGTTGTTGGGTTCAGGATCTTACGGAGTTCTGGATCGTGGATTTGTACATGAGCATCTTCTATCTGTTTGAAATAATTCCAAGGGTAAACATTCACCTAAAGAAAACTGTTTATATATGCTACCATATATTGCTCCCTAAATCTAAACCCACAGTCCCCCAAAATACCAAGAAGAAACAAACAGCTGAACAAATAATGAATTAACTGTTCTCAGAAAGTCAGATATTGCTCTAATATGACCAGAATTTCATCATCTTCCCAGCACATTATTGCTGTTAAACTCTAGTCGGCAACTAAGCACCACACAACCGCTCGCTCACCCTCTCGCCCCCTGCAACGGGATGGGGGAGAGAACCGGAAGGGTAACAGTAAGAGAAACTTGTGGGTTGAGATAAGAATAATTTAATTATTGAAATAATAATAACAACATTAATGAATACAACAAAAAGAGAGAAATAAAACCCAAGAAAATCAAGTGATGCAACCGCTCACCACCTGACAACCAACGCCCAGCTAATCCCCAAGCAACAATGGCCAGCTCCCAGCCAACTTCCCCCAGTTCATATGCTGAGCATGATGTCAGACATTATGGAATATCCCTTTGGCCAGTTTGGGTCAGCTGCCCTGGCTGTACTACCTCCTCACTTCTTGCGCACCTCCAGCCTTCTCGCTGGCAGGGCATAAGAGGCTGAAAAGTCCTTGATTTAGTGTAAGCACTACTTAGCCACAACTAAAACATCAGTGTGTTATCAACATTCTTCTCATACTAAATCCAAAACACAGCCCTATATCAGCTACTAGGAAGAAAATTAACTCTATTCCAGCTGAAACCAGGACACACATAGTAAAATCTGCTTATTTGACAGGATTTGGCAGCGGAAGTTTGGTGTTCACATATATTTTCCTAGTGGCTCTTTGATTATCACTTCAATTTATTAAGTTGGTTACATATATATAGCTATCTTAAGTTATCCAATGCTGATTATATAGTTGTATCTATTTGCTAGAACTGACACAGCGCTTTCTTAGATGCTATTTTTTGACCTCTTGATTAAATCAGAAGGAAGTCAATAGTAATGTGTTACCAAGTATTATCCAACTATTTCTCAGCTGCGAGCACTTATTTTTGAAGACCTTACTACTAAGTTCTGAAAAAAGCCCGTGACATGAAAAGTAAAATTACACCAGGAACAAAATAAAAATTTTGCAAACTCAAATATTGGAAATAAGAATATAGAGAAAAATATGTACTGGTTTTGCAATCTTATCTAATTCCATCCTAACAAATGATACAAATTTAATAAGCTTCTGCATTTAATAATTTATTTCATATGGAAGTAATTCAAAATTTGGGCAAAACCATGACATTTTAAAGCTATATTTAAAATGCAACCTCTGCTTCACCTCCCCACCCCTCTTCTCCAGTTCAAGCAGTTCAAATGCAAAAGGCACATACTTCCACAATTGCATCGCTCAGATGTTTCTGCTGACGGAACAGGATATTGGTGGCTCCTGCAACAAAGCCTCGGACTGTTACATCTGACAGGAGATGATGCTGCTGCAGTGCCATGTATGGCAAACAAAGGTATCCCTAAAGTAACAGAGATATTTAGAGGATTAACATAAAGCCCCTGCCTCAAAAAAAATTTTTCTATATTCAGAGTTTTTCCTAATAAAAGCCAGCACATTCCACCCAGAACGAACCTTGGTTATTACAATTTCAGCCATGATTATCTATTGTTTTGCTACATTATATCTGCAAAGCAACACAATCAGATTCCACATGAATTAATTTTTTCAAGAGGTTGTGTTGGCTCTCAGTCTCAGGACTGAAACTGAAATACAATGCAAAGGACAGTAATCAAATGTGTTCATAAGGCAATAGAATAAGCAGTATAAAACAAGAGTGAGGTCTCAGGTCAGTTGAGAGACAATATGACAATGGAGATAAAAGTTCATCTCTTCACTTGATGTCTTCTGGTAGTCTTGAAGCAGGTAATGCAGGAAAGCTACAGACTGCTATCCACACTTTGTAGATGGAGATTTCCAGGCTCCAGAGACATCAATCAATTTTTTATAACCATATGCATGCCTGCTTTAAGAAACAGCAGGATAGAAAGTAATGCACTGTGCTTTTTAGCCACTCTATGTTTGTTAATCCAGCATCCTACATTCCAATTAAAAAAAAACACCAAACATTTGGGAAAAAGGCGCTCCCCCCCATTAAGAGATTATTGAGAAGCAGCTGTAGGTATTGTAATTTTATTTTTAAATATAGGATCAACATACCCCTGAAGTCTAAGACTCAAGTCTAATTCCAGCTGTTCAATTGTGTAAAGCACGAAGAAATTTATTCACTGGTAGTAACCCAGAAGGGCTAACGGCATACTGGACAGAAACAAAGAGCACGTGCACTGGTAACTGGAAACATGTGGAAGAAAGGAGCACAACTATTCCCTTTTGTTATATCAGACATATGGATGGCTTTCCAGATGACAAGCACTTATCAGTTGAAAACAACCAGCCTGTGTCAAAAGAACAACGGTGCTTTGAGAGGAATCACTAACCTAACATGGAAAATTTTCAAAAAAATATGGCATAAGAACCTGACAAAGGAAGGTTTAATTACTGTATACTCAGGCAGCAAAGTCCTGGAAATCTTTCGCTATTTGAAGTATCAAGTGTCAGTTCCCAAATTCACATTTATCTGTCAGTGTAATAACTTCTATTTTCATGAACATGTTCCATTCTTTTTTTAAGAGTGCAAATGAATTGAGTATTAGATCTTATAGAACTGGTACTAAAGACATAAGTATCACAACTTATTTTTCTTTATGCTCTGGTCTACTTGGCTATGGTATTATGCTATCTGGCAAAATCTTCTCCCCTTCAAATTTGTCAAATTTTTTAGTCTTTTCATGGTGTGGCATAAAACAACTCTGAGATAAGAGCTCTAAAAGAGACTGAAGCTTCCCAGTGAGTGGTTAAACTATAACTTTGAATCACATTTTTCTGATAACTTAGAGATGTAAAGCCTTTTCTGCTTTAATTACATTGAATGAACTCAAATTAAAAGTGCCTTTGTGGAACAGAAGGTAAACATGTACAAGCTGTCAGCTTCCTTAAAAATTGTTTACTTTTCCATTTTATGAGCTTAGTAGCAAAGTAAGTTTGCCCTTGTAGGCCCCCTTATCAAGTATTTTCTTCTTGCTTTCAAGCTAGTATTTTCAACAGAACTAGACTAAATACAATTTGCAGGCTATTCTTTTGATTAGACAGACCATGAAGACAAACAATAGACTGCAGATCTTTTTCAAAAATGTGAGGCAATACAGGGCAATGACATTTGAGCTGCTCACTTGGGCCCACATAATGTACCATTTTCAATAAAAGTTATTGTGAGAAGCTCAAACACTATTATCAAATACAGGGCTCTGCAAGGAAATGCAAATAAGCACTCCCAAAGGAAGAAAAACCACTTTGAACCTCATCAGCTGGAGGAAATCTGAATCTCCTACTTTCTGGGCAAATGTTCATCTAAAAGGTTATAACGTTAAAACCAAACCAAAACAAACGTATTATCACTTTTTTTTTACTGATAAAAGCATCTTTAAAAAGGGACACATTTTCTCTGGTTTTTTTAATGGGAAACCAGCCCTAGTAAATGTACTACTTGTTATCTGACAATGCCCATCAAAGTTCTTCGAGAGACTCCGGAATACTTGGAGTTCATCAGCACAAGCTTAAAATTCAGCAGCTCAGCACCATGCACAGGGCAAGAGCCACAGACAACCAGGAACAGTTACCATGTAAAAGAAGAGTAAAATTATATACGTTTATTTTATGTATTTTTATATTTTGTCTGTATATATACACACATTTATATACATATTTTGTGCATATATACACACATACACATATATATATATATATACACATATATGTATTTATAGAAGAGGAAAACAGAATGTCAGCTCAAATACCACTTTCAGATTCTGATTATAGATAAAGGTATTTAAACACTTCTTAAGTACTCTGATCTTGCCCCATATAGGTTAGATCAACAATTCTTCAGAGTGAAAGAAAACAGCAGTTACTGATAAATGTAATTTCTTAGCCACGGTGGAATTGCAGGTTATCACCACGTAGAACTGAAAATAGTATGTAAGTATACACATGAAAGAAAAGTGGAATGCATGTGTGCGTGCGCACACCCCTCTCAGACATGCACTCACACTTTCCACCTGCCTAGGAACACAGCCACTTGCTAGAGACTGTACTTACGTGTTCTGTAGTACCCTACTGTCCATTTGGAGTTGAGTAACCAAAATTATTAGCCACTTCCGAAAAACCAGGTATCATGAACAACATGTTTACCTTTGTAAAAATAGCCAACGGCATACCGTACTGGTCCTCTTCCAACCCAGATATCGGTCCTGGAACAAGCACCGCATGTCCTGTATTTGCCTGGGGCTGCACAGTGATTGGAAGGCTTTCTGAGCTTATGCCTTTGCTCGGAAGATTTTCAGCCTGTTCTGATGCTGTGTTTTCATGCTCTCCTTCTTTCAAATTAGACTCCTCCAAAATGCTAGGGTCTAAGGTCTCCCAGTCACTTTCAGAGGATGCAGGAGAACTGCGCGAAGGAACTTTCAAGCGCTGCACGGTACCATTGGAGGACTGAGCTCCATTGCAAGTCTTCTCTGACTGGGAGAAAGGCACGTTTGTTTTTTGACCTTCCAGTGAATGGTCTCCTGTCATCTTCTTGCCGCCCTTTCCCATTCGTAAGTTTGTATTTGAAGTATCAGCAGCAGACACAGAAACATAGTCATCTAACCGTGGTGTATTTTCCTGCAAGCCAGCATCCTCTGATATGCTCTTTCTTGGTCTATAATGTGAGCTGTCAGTAAGACCATGTTCAATCATACCTGGAGAGTGACAGTGCACACGAATATCAGTATCTCAAAAGAAATTCAAGTGACTTTCATTAAAGAAAATTAACAAAGTGCTCTTGTGTGCAAAGTGGAAATAATGTATTTTAAAACACTACTTTGGGGAGGGAGGGGGTGTGTGTTAAAAAAAAATAATAAAAAAAAACAAACCAGAACCAACACTTTCTCTCCTCAAGAATCTGCCCCAACTTTTTTGCTTTGAGACGACTGGTTAGAAGCTAAAAATTAGCAAGGTTTTGGTTTTGTTTGTTTGCTTTTTTTTTTTTTTTTTTTTTTTTTTTTTTTTTTTTTTTTTTTTTTTTTTTTTTTTTTTTTTTTTTTTTGAGGAGCGCATATAGAAGGGAGAGAGAGAGAGGTTTGTATTTTTGGTTTTTAAGGAACTTGATGGAAATGTGCGCCTTATTCAGGGTGCCATGTATGTTACCCACAGGCAATACAGAAGAACCAGTGGCTCTGACTAAGCACAAGAAATAATGCATAGAGTGCAAGTAGTTAGTACTGGGATCTGTGTACATACACACAAGTCACTCATTTTTCAGGCAATATACCAAGATAACCCTATTGCCACATGAGTTGTTTTCCAAATGAAACAGTACAGTCAATCTCAGTTATCACCAGAAAGCATATAAAAAGAAGTCCAAGCTTCTCTTCTTACCAGGAAAGAGTGACAGGACAGTCATCAGAGCTCCCACCAATCTATTTACTGGAGAAATATAAAACAGCACCTGGTGGCAGAAGGGAAAAGTGTAGGGGAGAAGAGAGCATGCAAGAGTAGAAAAGGGGAATTAGGGAGGAGAGAATGAGAAAAATAAAATTACACTTAAGCATGACAAAGATAGACAGAACACATGCAAACTATTCAAGGCATTGCTTTTATTTTATTTTAGAAAGTCTACTTACCAACAAAAGCTCTTGTAACAGTTCAAAGTAAATATTTAAATGTCTATCTTATGTTTTACAATACTTCTAATACATATATTATACACGTGTGTGTAATATATACTTGTCAATCATTCAGATTTTTTCCCAAGTTGATCCAGTTACTGAATGATTGACAGAAAAAAAAGTAGTTCCTGGCATGCTGCATAAATTCTTGTTCATTTGTAGTACACCAAAATCTCTCTGTTATAAATCAAAGAGGCCAAATAATCTCCATTCCAGAATTCTGACAAAAAACTATGCAAAACCACCTATTCTAAGAAAATATATATTAAAGATATGCAGATAAGTGAAAAGCAGGATAAATGCAGCATGCATTTCTTATAAGTATCTGCCTATGATTAAAAAAAAAATAAAAAAAAAAATTCTGGAAATAGAAGACATGACTGATACTAACTTCAGTAAAACTCTTACGGCATAACATGGGAAAACAGAATCTCCCTAATTAAATCAGAGAGATTGAGATTAGAAAATTAGTTAGGAATTCAAAAGGGGAGTGCCAAAGGCTAGCAATGAAAGAGGGAAGACACGGCAGACTGAATATTACTACTGGAGTTTCTCCAAGACAGGCCTTCGGGGGGGAAGAAAGAAGAAAACCAAACTCAAACCCAAAAAAACCTCAGAAATATCAACTTGTGTAACAATACCATTTTCACATCCTCAAGCAGCACAATACTAGTAAAAAATACACAAGCATTACAATGAATCAACAACGCAAAGGAATGATCTAACTTGATGACTTTGCAGGTCCATTTAATAGGTATACGATGAAATTCAAACTACAAGTTTGTGGGCTTAGACTTAATAAAACACTTCAGCTGTAAGCTTGGGAGACACTTTAGAAGTGACTGATGAATAATAACTCATGATCCACTCGTATTTGCAAGCCTACAAGCTTATATATATATATATATATTTGTTCCATCAAGTCCCTCTGCCATCTTTCTGTCTATATGGGTGCACACTTCTTACCCCTCCTAACCCCATTATATGGCCTACAACATTTCCATCAGCAAACTGGGTGGTCCTGGCAGCAGAAAGTCAAATGATCATCATCATCTGGAAGTAGTCTTCCAGCCTAATAACAGCTGAGAGGTGAGGGAAAAAAAAAAAAAAAAAATCCTTTAATCTGTGGAGAGGCATCAACCAAATTGCTAAGGATTAAAGGAAATCAGCCTGTGGCATTAAGGCATTTTTCAGCTCAAGAAAAACTGGCATTACTAGCGGCTTCTTGCACATTATATTTAAGGTCTTTGAACACACAGAGTCCCACAGTTATTCTGGAACCTTAACATCTGTCAGAAAACAGGCAGTGCCAGAAAACCAAAACTCTTCCTTTTGAAACTGCAAGTATTGTCTTCCTGTTTGGGCTCAGGGAAAAACAAAAACAAAGCAACCTGCAGATTTATTCAATAAGTACCCAGTTATTTTCAAAACAATTTTATATGTTTGAGTCATATGAACATGGTTGGGAAATCCTCTGTCTCCCCTCTTCCTGTGCATTTATGTCTTGTGGTTTCAGCAGCTTCAGCAAAGAACTGTAGCTCAGTGAAGTATTTTGTTTATGTATGTCCAAGTGCTGTACTGACCTGATGAAATGCTATTTTAAGTTTTTAAACAAATCAGTTGAGATACTTTATAGAACCTTAACTGGAAAATACTTTTTCCATCTATAGTGCAAATAAATAAATAAATCGCTGTAGACTTTCAGAATGTGCTAAATTATTTTTGGCAGAAAACTGGCCTATCAAGTCTTGAGCATATACATTTCTACGTGTGTACTCTTTCTGTATCATAATATTTTCTCAAGTATACCTTTTCAATAGCCTTTAATATAGCAGTCTTTAGCATATAGCTCTTGGAGAAGCTGTTACTTCTGTTTTTAAAAGCCCTATTTACTGCCTCACAAAAGATACCTAGGCCTTGGATGGAGACTTAAAAAAAAACCAACACAACCGTTTTGATATCTTATAGATTAAGTCCCACTGACTTTCCAGTTGCAGCTAACAGGAAATTCTAATATTCCTTCTCAGCACTCTGAAGAAGCTGGGTTTTAACACAGCAAATTCACTGAAGAAAAAGTGACATTTGGGAAACTGAAACAAAACTTTAAACAAAAACTTTAAAAAAGTAAAACAAAAAAAAATCCCTGCAAAAATGTGTTCAGGAGCTGATACATAGTCATTTCAAGGAAAGTTCTTGTTCCAGGGTATTAATGTATACATAGAAGAAAAGAAATGTATCTACTATTCCACATCTGCTTGTACATTTTGCACATTCCACTTAAATGTCTATGATAGCATTGCTTCTAAGGCAGTAAGACAGCCAAAGGAAACACTGAGCCTAGAATTCAACAGTTTTTACCAATTTATAATCTGAGCTCAGCCTGACCTAACAGATATGGCTCTTTGCATTGTCTCCTGCAAGTGTCCATGCAATTCAAGTACAAAGGATACTTCTAGCACTCGTTTCCTTTGGTATGTCTATTTAAAGCCTGAATCAGAAGTTCTCCTTACTGAATCCCGTGAAGTTGTACGCTCCCTTTTGGGTATCAGCATTCCCTATTGGTTCCTTCACACAGGTAGCCATTTTTATTATGTGTATCTTTTGCTATCTTTTATACTATGATAAGTTTCTCCACTCGCATTTAATCACATTTTACTTACTGTGGCTGGGACAACTACTAATAAGGTAGACTGTGGACAAAAGAGAAGTGGAGCCAAATTTCTATGTTAACACCCAGCAGTTACTTGTATCATAATTTTCCAATTTATATATAGATGCAAAGTTGTTGATATGACTTCAGACACTTTTATTTTACTTCATTTTACTTTAATTCATTTTTCACTACTATATGCTACATAACTTAATATAAAAAAAAATTTAACAATTGCATTTCTATTTCAATTACCTGCCTCAGCCTACAAAACGTTACCTTTTTCTCTAGAAGAATCAATTTAAAAAGGATCAAGACCTGAAAAACACAAAAAGGAAAAACATGGTGAGTGAACCAGTGCCATTTATCAAAAATACTGTGCAAGCACAATCTCTTATTCAAGATTTCACGTTAATCACTGCATAACTATCAAATGATCAGATACATTTAACTAGTGAAAGCCAGCATTCCAATACCCTTTCTCCACCTAAGTACTCATTTTAAATAGCATTTGAGATGCACAAAGAAAAACCTGCACAAACAAGAGCTGTGTAATTTGAATCATACAAAGATAATAAGTAAGAACATGTTGTGTAATTCTAGAATTTTAAAAAAGAGTAAACTGCATAAACATAAAAAAATTCTTCAACAGAAATATAGAAAATAATTCAGCAAAATACCAAGAACAGCATTCCCCTCACCTAATTTTAAGCATCTACAGATGAAGCATCTAGATCAGAAGTGGCTGTCCAGACCCTTTACACTCAAAGAAAAACACAGATGCTTCTGGGGCATGACTGGCAGACACACGAAGTTAAACAAAAATGCGTTCAACCCCCAAAAATCTACTGAGCAGGTGCAAATACACCATGAAATCCTGATTCTCAAATTTGTTTCCTTGATGCCTCTCAGTTAATAAAAGATTCGACATGCTATTTGTACCTTAGCTATAGGACACACACTCAATTTCAATAGCCATGAGGAAAAAGAAGGAGAGGTGCAAGTCCCCTCAGGCCCTTTGATGGCAGAAGCTACAAAAATCACAAGATACAGGGAAAAACGCTCCAAACTGTGTCTGCACAGACTTTAGCAATATTCTTCTATCACATTCATCTGACTAGAACCAGGAAATAGAAACAAGACCATAACTGAGATATCACTTGCACTTTGGGATAGGACTAAAGAAATGTCACACAAACCTAGAAATCTCCAAGGAATCCAGCAGATACACTTCTCAGTCTGGAACCTACTTTCACTGAAGTTAAGTAGGTGGAAGGGGAAGGGAAATCAGGAGGCTGTAACCAGAAGTACTTAGGAAATAGTCTTACTCCTAGCTCAGGTATTTCTAGACAAGTTTATTTCTCAGTTCCTCATAGAGTACTTTACTCCACAAAATAAGTGCTGTACTTCATGTATCTAACAGAAAACACCTACCTTGTGTCTAAAGTGAAGAACAAGATCCCGAGGAGACAGACCTGAGATAGCAAAAAGAGAGCAATTATTACAGTTTATAGCTAGTAGAGATATTAACTTACTTCTTGGCACCATTTTAAGGGGAGCAGGACACCAATTACACATTCTGTGTGAACCTGCTTATTTCAGTAGCAGAACTCATATCAAATTATTTCTTTTGAGTAGGAGCCAAAGTTAAATCTACAGTGGAGACAATAACAACTTGAATAGTCACACTCTGAGTTACTCTTGTTGGTTGCCACACAGCATTATGAAGACACTGAAGTAAATACTACACCATGCACTCAGAAAACACAGGGAAGAGTCAGAATCAAATGGGAGATCTCCCAAATAACAGGTAGATGAAAGCTTAAGCATCCCACATCAAATAGTTCCATCTAAAAATTAAGAAGGTACTGTTTACCAAAAGCAGCCAAGCAGTTGCTTGTCAGACTGCTAGGTCAAGAGGTAACATGGCTTTCAACCTACAACTAACTCCAATTATGAGAGCAATGCTACATGTATTTGACATTTATTTAAATCCATTAATAAAGAAATGCCTAACAGAATACTGTGCAGGCACACAGACCTCTGGTGCTTAATCTGTTAAGCCACATAAACAAATTAGCTCAGGAAGGGAACGCATTGATTAGCACAGTATTATCTCTGCTGTTTGTACAATAAAAGTCACTTACCAAGATAAACTTGTGACCCCTCTAGCAAAGTACTGCCCAAGGAAGTGTTCATATGATCATACAGTTCCTGTAAAAGTTAGAACAAAGGCAAAAAAACCCAGAAGCCATTAATGGCACATGGTCACACAAAATCTAGAATAAATAAAATTCACTTATTCAGGTATTTCAATGTCTTCTTCCAGAAAGAAAATAAAATTTTACTAATGGAGTCAATGGAGATATAGGCTGACAATCACGCTCATTCCTGTATTTCATTACAAATCAGAACGTTGACCCTCTGTCAGACTTGCGTAGCTCATTTAGTTCACATTAAGTTATTACAAGAGCTGAATAACTGAATGACCAATGCAAATGGAATATTTGAGTACTAATTAAAAATACCATAGCTATACACTGAAAGCTTTGTTCTGTGTGGCTACTACTGAAAAGTTACCTTTAGAATTGAAATTTGCGAGAAGTCTTTCTCTTCAAAATACGCATGTGTAATGAGTTGCAGCTTTGCCTGAAGTAACCCGTATAAAGGCTTGGAAGAGAAACAAACACAAAAGCAAGGGAAGAAAACTTATTTAGTCACTCATTTTGAACTTCAGTCTTCTCCCACTCTTATCTTGCAATACAGACATATTACACAGAGTTCATGGAGGGGCAGTCCTTAGTTGCTAACTCTCAGCTTCTTTCTCCTGTGCTCATTTTAAATGACGGTAATTCTATTTTCTTTCCACTTGCACATACCATACTATCACCAAACACCTTTTTGCAAAAGTACTTTACTCCTTTAACACTGCTCAGGCAGCTCCAGCAATAGTTCTTTCTTCAGCTTTAAGCACAGAAAGAATTTCAATTCCCTGCCTGGTGACTAATAGCTTTTGCTAAATAGGCAGAAATACAAGATGTTCCTTCAAAACAAGAGCATGCTGTATGTGTGGCTGTCTTAAAACCTCTTTCACAGCTGTCAGTAGCCACTCTCTCCAGTTATTACAATGGTCAAACCCCTCAATCTTTACTCCCTGAAATAAAGTTAGTAGCACTTAAGAATAATCAAAAGTGCAAATAGATATCTCAGTTCTTGACAACAGACAGATGCTTTTACAATTACTCTTACAAGGAGATACCAATTCAAGGCAGCTGACTTAAATGCTATAGCCTTCCAATTCAATTTTGTTTCAGTATTTTATTACCCTCTGCAATGATTTAAAGAGAGATGTTTGGAGCCAAAAGTTCCAAATAAGAAAATGGAATACAAATAACTTTTAATATGTTACTTGAAAGTGTTTGGGGAGTCAAACATTCTTACCAGCTGACTGAGAACACAGACACTTTTCTGTACCGTTTCTCGGGTGATGTCTGCTTGCCGTACTTTTAATGCCTAAGAAATAGAAGTATTACAATATTTTTACCCACACACAATGTCAAAATATGTCAAAGTTGTGCTCTCATCTCAGTGTGCACAGCAAAGATCCAAATACAACTGTGATGATGGGCAGAGGACTGTTTAAAAGACACTAGTGTGAGGAAAAGGCAATAGCCCTGTAAAAGGTTACGACATTTTAACTCAGGGTGACGTGACAGAAGAGAAGCCAGAAAACATCACTCCTCTAACATTATCTGTGAAAATGGATCACGTTGAAAAGTCTTTGCCTAGAAATTGTTTGCTTTATACTCAAGGATTTTCTTTGAGCCACCCATAAAATGAAAGAGGTATCATCTGAAGAATCAACTACATTCTCAGTCAGACCTAGAAAGGATGGGGGCAGAAATACAGCAAAGTGATTCACTTAACTGTACAAAACAGCAAGTGTGCAGACTGCAGCCCACACATCAAAAAGGACAGATGGAAAGAGTGCTAGAGCTGTCATCGGAAACACATTGGTTTATATTCTACTTGTTCCAAACAGTTCATTTAAAATATCTATTTATCTTCTTAATTGGTTACTAAACAGTGTAAACTGGAATCAAGAGCACAATAAAGCCAAGTTATTGCATCGTTAAATAGAGTAGGACTTTAATCACAGAATACAGTGAAGGCTGGCTGCGAAGATAATGAGTAAACTAAAATCAACATGGATTTAGTTAAAAAAAAAAACAGAGTTAAAATCTGCATGTGTAAGATTTCTCCTATAGCATAAACAGGAACTTGAAAAATAACCAAGGTATGATTAAGATTAAAACAGAATACATAATTTACATCATCTGAGTACAAGACTCATTTAAAAATCAAATCCACATGGTATTCCAGACTCTTGGCATTTCACTGGAAAAGGGACTAATTTTTAAAGAAATCTGTAAGAACTTCTCAAATGTAAGTGCACAGATTATACTACTGTTATTACTTTTGAAAATATGGGCAGATTCCAGTAGTTCAAGTACATAATTTCGTCAGTGTGATCAGGTGCACACCGTAGCTTTCATCAATTTCTCAGCTTTACTGCTAAAAGTTCAGTACTGGCAAGCAGCTAAAATTAATGGAAAGATTCTGGTCTACTCCCTCCTACTTTTAACATAGGAGGGAGGTGAAGAGAAATATTCCTACCCTTGCATGACCAGATCCCAAGAAATACTCTAAAATTCTTCATGGTCACACACTGGAGAAATTTCAACTTTTTTCACCCAAGAGGCCTGCTTCCTGGAGGCAAGACTTGGCTGCCTGACAGACTGTCAGCTTCATTTTGCTACTTGGTGCTGATGCCTGGATTAGCTCTCAAGAAGCAAAACATGTTTTTCAATCGCTTTGAACATTTCAAAAGATCACAATATGCCTGCTGACAAAACGGAAAGAAATAGTTCTCAAGTTCTGTAGCTACCTACTGTGTACACTTTCAAGATTTTTCATGTAAGCTGATCATGCAGTTCCACTGTTGGTGTAATGCAAGCCACTGAATTTTAGGGTCATTAATGCATCAAGCCTATTATTTCATTAATATAATTCAAAACTCGGAGAGTTACCTTCGCTTCAATCTGCCGATAGCAAGAGACGCCATATACCGTGGTTCGATCCCCACATCTTGGTGGCAAATGGAAAAACACGGTATCTATGAAAAAGAAAAGATTGTTTCATAACTCATTAACAAGAGTTCAGTATTTTTTATTTTCAGCATAACTTATTCATAAAAAGTTTACTGCTGAAAATACCGACACACTTATCTTCTGAGATTAAAAAAAAAGAAAGCAGTCATCTATAAAGCTATGCCTGTACTCAGATTTGTTTCCAAATTGCAAGATGCTTCGTAGAAGAAGCTTCAGCTGTGCCAATATGCATATTCTGACAACAGCCTCATGTTCAGCCTGACTAAGCTCTATAAGCCCACTGACAGGTTCTCAGAAGCAGCTACTGACAGCAGAAAAGCACCACTGAAACCTACAGGCATGCTGCTTTCCAATTCAATGTGGAGGAGCAAAGACAAAGCACTATGAGGCAAAGCGTGCAGCTGGAGTGCGATGCCATTAAGAAGGTAAATGCAACGAAGACAGGGAAAAGAAAAAACCCGCCAAGGAGGACAAATACGGTTGAAAGATTAGAGTAGCTGCTATCACTGCCAAGGCAGGTATCCATGCACCAGCACCACTGTGCTAAGAAGGATTTGTGAATCCTAGTCTCACACAAAGTAATTACTGTCTCTGTGCAACTGTGACATGAAAGACAAAAGTCTCTGTAACAAGAGAAAGGCTTTTATGGGTCGAGATACATACACACGTACATATACACATGCACTTGCTACTACTGCAAAGAAGTTGCCAAATCCTAAGTAAAGGAGAGGACTATTTGCCTTCCAAAACCTGAAATCTGTTTTGAAACCAGCTATTAACTTTTTGTTTGCTTCATAGCAACAAAATGAACAGGAGAGACAATCTCATATGCATTAAGTCCAAAAGAAAGACGGACTGTTCATAATAAAGCTTATTCCCTTGAACAAGTTTAATTATATTACAGAGATCATCTAGGGTTTTAGAAAGCCTTTAAGACTAAGTTGTTCTCTTTGCAAAAATGCAACTACCAGTGGGAATTAGTTTAAAACTCAAAAAATAAATTATTATTTTCTGAATAGATAATTATTATCTGAAAAACATTTGCCTGTTTCAAGTTCATGTGTATTCTTGCCTACAAAACACAAGCATATATATCAGTTTTGTTGCCAAGTCATTTTTTTTTTTCTTACCAAAAAATACACATGGATAATCTCTTAGTGCAGCCATAAAAATGTTCAAAGTTGAGCACTAACTGGGATGGTACTGAGCCAAGACAGAATAGGTAAGTGCAGCTACATAAGATTTTCCTAGCTTTTAACGTAGCCTACTTCTTGTTACGTATTTAACAACACTGAAACTGAACACAAATCATAACCCAGAGCAGAATCAGACTCTTACTGCTGCTAGGAAGGGGATTATTTTGACATGACTTCCTTTGCTTCCAAATGAGGTCTCTGGAAGCTGGAGAATTAGGAAGCTAAGTACATCAAGTTTAAAAAAAAAAAAAAAATCTTATTAAAAGTAGCATTAAAGGGTTTCTGTGATTTTGCTAGTTTAAGTGACTTCCTTGTTCATTGCTCTGCAGAAAAAAAAGATGAAACAACTCAACATGTATATAAATGTCATGGCGATGAAATGAACTGCTGTCAAACGAACAAAGACATAAATGCAATCCTAAACAAACAAAACCCAATAACAACCCTGCAGTGAACTTGCTTGTAACTACCTAACAAAGGAATTATTCCGTCTTCCTTCTGCTGACAAATACACTAAAGCTCCTGTTCCTGCCCTTCACATTTTCTGTTTTCAAAATACGTCATTCTAAGAATCTCTAAATTAGTGGAGGGAAAAAAAATATTATAATGACTATATACATTACAAAGTCAAATTTTAGAATTTCATTTTTCCCTTGCCTCAAAACTGGATTAGGTTTTACTCAAGAGATTATTCCCCCTTCAAAGAACTTCTGAGAAAGTCGGTAGCCTTGTTTTGCACTAGGACTACACACAAACGATATGTAACACTTAAGCTTTTATTGACATCCGATTTCCTGATGCAAGAGGTACATCTTTATGATCTACTTTCACTTTAAACTCTGAAGCAACATATCATTGCCAATGTATTTTGCAGTTTAAACAAAAAGTACAGGAAGTCTACTAGTGAAAAGAATCACTGATCAACTGTTCAGATATCAGGATTTTTCTTTTGATTGCAGTACAAGTAGAACATACAACTTCCTCTCTCGTTTCTTACCCTCCTGATAGTTGTGAGCGCCATCCGGTAAGGCGAGAAATGGCAAGTATTTCCATTCCTCTGGTAAACTGTGGCTGTCATGTCCTTGTCCAGGCTTTAGGGGAGGGTAGGAAAATTCAACCTGAACAAACAAACAGCAACAGAGAAGAGTCAGAGAGAATACGTTACTGTTACCAAACAAGCAAGCCTCTGTGATTCAGCCTAGCACCTTTTCTTTAGCAATTTTATGAAACAAAGTTTTTCTTCCTACTAGCATTGCTTATCTCTTCCTCCAAAGCACTCGCAGACTGACTCATATGTGGCCTAACTGACAGGCTCTGGGCAGATTTGGCTTCTACAGTGCTTCCATCCAGCCTAGTACCTTTTCTTCAAAAGAAACATGAAACAGATGTTGAAGCAGAAAACATCACCCAGCAGCTGAATACCTTCTCCCCTGTATGCACACAGCCATCAGCACACTGCCGCACCTGCAATATCAGCAGGGTCATTGCTGGGGCACGCACATCCTGAAATCAGATTTGGTTTCTCAGGCCCTCAAGCACTCATGACCAGGTAACACTCTAATATGTGCAAGCCTCTATTTTACCCTACCGGACACTGAATAATCTCAGAAACTATACTAACAGCAAAATACCACTTTTAAATATTTTTATGCCCTTAACTGCAATGAGCGCTACATGTAGGCCTAAAGTATCTCCTTCTTTCCCCAAGAAATCCTGCCTTTCCTCTTCACCTTTCATTTATTCCTTCTTTCCCCAAGAAATCCTGCCTTTCCTCTTCACCTTTCATTTATTTGCCACTAACCTCTTTGTCCCTAGTAATAGGGACGACCTTTCTATTCCTCGCACTACACTACATGTCTACTGCAGATCTCATAATCGGCATCTTCACAGTAGTATCCTTTCATCTTCTTTTCCTATAGAGACTCCTCTGGGTTTCCAGCCACTTTCACCAACTCTTTTTTCCAGATGTGCATTTCTAAAATTACTGAGCAAAATCTAAGCACAAATTTATCAGTAAAAGAAATTGTTTAAAGATATCGTAACTTCTCTTGAAGGACATTTAGCTATGAACTGGTGAGCTGTAAAATGTACACATGGAAATTTTCCATGTACGTATACATGGAAAATAAAAAAGTAAGACAAAGCAAGCACACAGAAAATCTTAACATTTGATGGACGATAAAATAAAAACATTGTAAAGAATGAGAGTACTTATGAAGAAATGGGAAATAAATAAAGGAATGTGAAATTCTCCACCTTAACACACGGTGTCACTCTTTCCACAACTGTTGCCAACTTGGAAAAAAGCACAAAAGACAAGAAAACGCCACCAGAAATCAGCCTTGCTACTTGCTGTGTCAATTTCAAGTTTTCTTATTCTTTGTATTATAAAAGAGATCTTGAAAATGTCCACAAAAAGATACAGGTCTGATGAATGACCAAAGTCCTGAGCTAAATGTAAGTAACCAACAAAGAATAATTATGCAAGGAGGTAGAAAAAAAGACACGCAATAGAAAATGGATTAATTTTGTCAGGGGAAAGAGGAAGGAATCCAGACTCTGATGTGTAGTTATTATCAAGAATCCATAGAGCCTTTTAAACAAAATATGCCATTAAGCAAAGTAGAAGAATACCTGATTTCCAACAGAGAGACAAATACTGGAATCAGCATCCATACAAGGAGCTGTGAAACTGCCTGCCATTTAGTACACACGTAAATCCTGAGAATTCCCTGCTATTCTTTTCAAATCACAGACTATAAGAAAATTTAAATGTTAGAAGCTTCATGTAAATATCTGCAATAGAGAAGAGGATTATATGATACAGTTTCATGCTGTCCAGATTCAAACTGGCTGGCTGAAAACACTGTTTACAGAATTTCAGTTGTCTTGCAGGAGGAGCAACCCTAGCAAAAAATAAAGCACAGTTCCTATGTTTTTTAAAACATAGATACTGTCAAGGAGCATCTACACTAACGTCCTGAATCAGGTACTCTATTTCACTGCACGGCCAACAGAGAGGGGTTCAGATTTACCCTCTGCAGGAGCTTCTTTCCATCAAATACAGAAGAAACCCTGGGTCCCTTGGATTTCAGTGAATATCTTCAAAGCACCATTCCTGACAGGGAAAATACTGTAAGTAAGGATCTAAGACATCATTGCTTCCAAGCACCTACAGAACCGCAATTGTATTTTGCACTCCAACAAAAATAATGCATCAGAATCAAAGAACGGTTTGGGTTGGAAAGGACCTTTAAAGATCATCTAGTCCAACCCCCCTGCAAGGTGAAGGGACATCTCCAACCAGATTAGCTTGCTCAGAGCCCCGTCCAACCTGGCCTTGAATGCTTTCAGGGATGGGGCATCCACCACCTCTCTGGGCAACCTGTTCCAGTGTTCCACCACCTTCACTGTAAAAAATTTCTTATGTCCAGTCTGAATCTACCTCCCTCTATTTCAAAACAATTACCCCTTGTCCTGTATTTAAAGGAAAGAAGAGTAGGACAATTCAAGCTATATGAAAAACATGTATTGACTGAAGAATACTCCTTTTTAAGATTCAGAATAAAGTAGAGAGATCTGGCTCCTGTGTTCTATTGACTGGGAAATTTGCTGAAAAACTACTTTGTTCTAGCTCAATATGCTATCAACACCTCAGCTGCTATCAGATACTCTCAGAACAGGGATTTCTGCAGGCTCTGAATGTTCCAAATTCAACAAACTGAACAGGCATTAGTGACACTGATGATAATCCTGTTTTATATGTCCGCTTCCTTCAAAAATAAGTGTTCTAATACAGAGATTTCTGTATCTGTGTGTGTATAAGTGAGAAAAGATCACAAAACTCAAACAAAGCAGAATTAAGATTGCTTAAGTGGCCCTAAATAATCTATTTTACAGATATACTTCATGATAGACCCGATTTACATTATGACATACTATTCCTCCCCCTCCCCAAGAGGATCCATGTAGGAAGCATCCTGGTTTCTAAGGAGGAATCACATTTATGTAGTTTAATACATTGCTGCTTGTAGAAGCATCGCCTCATATTGCGGAGGCTGAAAGGGTGAAAGTAACAAAGCAGCAGGAAAAGGACAATCCAACAGCAAGGACTGCATGCAATGCCCTGGAGAACTTCCTTCCACCTCTCCTCCGACTTGAAGAGCTCCCAGTGATTTCATTTCAAAGAATTAAGTCAAACTTTTTCACAAATAGTCACTGCAGACGGGATTCATGTCAGCTGACTACATGTCAAAAGGCAAGATCTCTGAGCCAGTTTTCCTAAGCATTCTGCATAGTCAGAGAAAACAGACACTTGCAGAGGACGATTCATCAGATCTGTTTCTTTCCATCGTCTCTGAAGAGAGCTAGCTCAGACTTCTAAGGCTAACTTGCAGATGACTGAATTAATGCGGATGAAACTCACCCTAACTGTTCCTCATCTTCTAGGCATCCTGCTTGATTTCTACAGACCAATTTGCAGACTTGCATCAATTCCAGTTAGGAATCCTTTGCACAGAAAAAAAAAAAACCTTATTTCAAAACCAAAGTATTATAAGAACATTGAGAGGCTTAAAAAAAAGTGAAAAAACTCCAAACTCCACAGTCCTTGAAAATCTTGAAGCTGAGAAGTGCACGTGTAAAAAAAGTTACAAAAGCAGGGTAGAGACAATCTCAGTTCTATCACTCCTGAGTTCTTGAATAACAAAATTCTTCTCTCAGCCTGTGTGTGCAAACTGTACAGTATAGTGTTTCTGACTAAGGCAATTGAAGAAAGAATTAAAAAAGAATTTTTTTTTTTTCCTCACCTTCCACTTTAAACCCAAGATCAACCATGATAGGGGGATGGGACAAGACAACAGAAGAGACCTGTCTCACAGCTCTCTTTCTCCCTCTTCACAGAATGAAGCAAGAGGAGCTCATTTTTTATTTAAATACAACGGATTATTATGTAAATCCATACATGCATGCATGTGCATGCATAAACATGCACTTCAATTTCCCCGTTTGTCATTAGTACATATATGCATTACAAAAAATGCCTGCAAATATGAGAAATAAAGTCTTTTAATAAAGCTTGGTAGTCAATAGGAATAAAGAAATCCATGCAAATTTTTAGAACTGGAGCAGATTTTACATTTTTTTGTCTCCTCAAGTTAATGAAAAAAACACTCCTCAAAAAAATGAAATTCAAAGCTGGACTCCTCAGAGACTTCAGAAGAAACTACATAAAACATGAACTAGAATCTCCACTCATTTTTCACTCTTCCAAGTGTCAGGGATCTTCGTTACAGCTGCGAATACTGATTATGCCTGCCAAGGGGTTTTGATGGCAATGCCTTCTGCCTGTTCAGACTGCCTTGTTCTGTAAGCAGATTGCTCTATCTAAAATTAACACACAATATTGTGTTGTGATTTAGTGGAAACACAAATAACTGTTCTCTTCACTACACGAAGTATTTCAGCTCTTGTGGATTACCAAGTTAAAATAAAATAAAACTTAAAAAACTCCCTAAACTTGAGTACAAATGAATTTCTGGAAGTGATATTTTTATTTTTCTGTTCATTCTGTAATTACTTTTCTGTAATTTTCTGTAATAACCTTTTATATGCAGTTGGTATTCAATCTAGCAGTTTGGATGCAAAGCACTAACTGATACACAGTTCTGGTTTTTTTTTTTGTAGAATGAAAAAAAAAGTCCAGGCAACCTGTTTTAGTTCCTTGCCTTTAAAGAGTCTTCCTAGCTAAAATAAATTTACTAAACATTCATTAACTCACAGTAAGAAAAAGTGAGCGCAGGCAAGAAATGTATTTCAGTTCCTACATTCAGGAACTAACATGATAGTTTTTCTTTTTAAAAAAATGCATTGATATTGTCTTCCACTGCATTACAAGTAGATAATCAAAAGAGAGATTAAAAAAGGACATTGATAAAAAAAAGAATTTTCAAAATATATATGCATGTCCACCTAAATTACTACACTCAAACATCAGACAAGTGCTTGGCATTAATTTCTGATGAACTTTATATAAGGTGGTTTCCCTTATCTGTGAAAAGTGTTAACTGTTACCAATCACAGCAAGAATATGATCCTCAGTGAACACTAAACAGGGATAATTTAAAATGTAAGTCAGTATAAACTCCTCATCCTCCCACTCCATCTACTATGATATGTTTGAACTACTCTGCTTACAAGTTAACTTACTCAGCACAGTCACGATATAAGCTTTCCTCTTTAATATGTGAATTTTGTAAGATTTCTCTTCAGACTAGAAATTAAAAAAATCTGGACCCAAATAAGTTTTTCCATTGGTTCAATGGAAAATGAAGAGGATTTAATCTCAAGCCTCTAAAAAAATCTGAAATATTTAGAATGACAGTATTATGTTAAAGACAAGGATGCTTTCAGTAAGTTGCAGAATCTAATATACAGGGAACAAACCCATTCAATTCTCTGAACAGTTGCATTGATGACCTCCCCCAAAGCTTGTACTGCACCAATAGGTAGAATAATTGCTTCAAATAAAGGGGGGAGGAGGGAGGGATGAGCAAAATCCAGTCATTACAGTCCTATTTAGAAAAAAACTTTTCCCTTCACAAATTATTTTAACACATTTCATTTTGAGGTTATCAACTCCTCATCTGTCATTTAAGAAAGAAAAGCAGAAGGATATTGAGTACAATGCTAAGCAGCAGATTAAAACTACACCTAAAACTTGATCCCTTATTTCAAATAAGACAGTATTTGTTCTTCACTCGAAGTAGGGCTTTTAAAAAGAAGTCTTCTTGTCATATTAGTCCTAGCATACTCAGATCCAGAGAAAACCAGCACACCAATGATTTTATCTGAATCACCATAACAACTGCAGCATGCAGCCAAATGAAAATCTAAGAACATTGTTACTCTTTTTGCACTGAGAACAATTTATTATTTAAATCAGAATTTAACCAGATCTAAACGACAAACCTCCTCCATTATTATATGGCAGAACCAACAGATCAAGATCTACAAGTTGAAGAGCCCATCCATATAATAATGGCTATGCAATAATATAAAGATCTCTAACAATAGATTTTTAAATATACTTTATATATGTGTAATAACTATGTATAAAACACATATTTATATAAATATAGAATAAAGTATATTTATATAAATATGTATATGTAGAATAAAATATATTTATATAAATATGTATCATACATATTTAAAATCCATTACATACACACACAATAACAGTGAAGGAAAATCATGTATTACAAAGAGGTAGGGCATAGTCTTTTTTTATCCTTCCAATTCCTGAAACTGGAACTTCCTAATGCTTCCATATCGCTAAAGCTGGAGAGCAGCCACTTACACAAGTTCTAAGATACCATTTGTATTACTACAGATGCACAATATAATCATTCCGGTTTCCTTTGAAAATTCTGAGTAGGTTAGTAAAGTTTTAACTCTTAGGCTTTTAGAAGATAAAATAATCTGAAACACTGAAACCTTCGTATTTTTTTTTTCAGTCATCCTAGTATGCATTTTAGACACTCTTTTCAACTACTTAACATGCAATTTTTATAGTCATACAGTTCAAGCCAGACTTAAATCCTGGGCTTTGGAACTTTTGCTCTTATCAGTCTCCTCAAAGAAAGTAAAGAACAAACAACAAACAAACCCCCCACACTCCTCCTAGAAGAGGAACATAATACTACTGCAGCCATTCCAGCCTAGGGGACTTTCTAGGGAACTCTGTCCCCTCAAGACAAGACTGTGGTCTTAGAGAAAGTAAGTTAGAATTCATACAGGATGAACTCTTAAGAAGATACAAGGTACCAGAGAGGGCAGCTTCCTTAATGAAACAAGAGAGGATAACCCTCAGCTCTTAGGTTGCCTCTGCCCAAGACAGCAACTGGTATAGACTGGGGTCAGCGGGAGAATTTTCCACCCACACGACCTGCTGTGCCCATCGGCTCTTAATGGACGCACCCAGCTACAGAGACTGATGGCATTTCCTCTGCCCCAGGACAGCACCCAGACCTCATCACATACAAGACTCAGAGGTGCATCCTTTAACCAGCTCAGCTGCGTGCCCTGGGTGCCAATGGGAAGGAGCCCACACAGGATGGCAGGCAGTTGTCAGACAGTACAGTGAATTGTCCTTTTCCTGGGAAAATGGAGGACCAGGACTGTAGGCACGCTTTAAGGCACATTTACTCATCAGTTCAGAAACAGACATTTTGTGTAATTCATACAGAACTGATGCAGTCCAACCAAGTGACCACCTCTTGTCTTATGAGCCAACAAGCACTCAGGTTCTTTACTACAGGATGCCTGATGGCCCCAGAATGGCTCTTAGTGAACATGCTCCTTCCTTATAAGTTTCAACATTAGATTTACTTCTGAGAGCAGATAAATCTGGCTCACTACCAAGTTTGAAGCTGACAAGACACAACCAACACAGTAACATCATGAAGTACAGAACATGCTCTCCTCTAGGTAACCCCAATGAAGCAGGCAGACCCATGCCCTATCCTCCAGCATGTCAGAACAGGCAAGGAACTTGCTTTCACATCTTATAGCCACAACTTTCTGAGAGTGCTTTTGGAAACAACATGCCTGCCTAGATGTAATAATTCAGCACTACGTACAAGCTATGGGACAGATTACCAAAATTGGACATGTATCATAAAATAAGGCAATACTAGCACAGGGAACACAAAGTTGAAACCTGCAAGTTCCAACTTACTCCAACTTCAGTGACCTCTGTTTAGTGATTTTACAGCTTTGAACCTCCCTCTGTTTTATATATATGTATGCAAATTACGTTGCTAGCTTTATACAAGTGCTGAGAGCCCGAGCTGCTATTTGAAAGCATTCTGAAACAGGTAGCCGAAAGGTGCGACAGAGGTACAGAAATACGTATTTTACTGATTTGGCATTCATTCATTTATTCAAGAGAAAGGTCAAGATTCCTGGTACAGAATGTTTAAATAACTACTTAGATGTTATGACACATACAGAGAACAGGTCATAAGATGAAAGTTAACAATTATAACCACGGAAAGCGTTAGGAACCTTTTATCAAATCACACATCAGGGCAACTATGGAGAAAATATCCAGTATGGAATCCTTCAAAGAAATAGCTTGCTTCCTGTCCAGGACTTCAAGGAAGCAACAGCAAGATTATCAAAGGATAGCGCTCTTTAAAGCTTGATAAACTAAACAAAGAAACAAAACAAAACAAACAAAAATCCACCATACCTGGGAGTTTTTCTTGAACAATGAACACAAAATACTAAATAAGTGGATGATATAGACATGCAAAGAGTGGAACCCACTGTTAATTCTACACACAAGATCAGAATTGTGGTATTGTTTACAGAAGTGTGAGATAGCAATTACACCATGTACTCAGCAATGCATTGTGTATTTAAAGCGATTTGCATCCCATGCTAATTTGAGTAGCCTTTCTAATAAAAGCTAAAAGCTTCTTTCAAAGTTTCAACTTGTTGAACATAAGCAAATCCATGTATTTTAGACAAAAGGCTAATCTTTGATACGCGATGTATGGTATGATTAACTTCATCAAGAGATTTCATGCTTGTAACAGTCCTTTAAAATGCTTACATAATATTATTACAAGCAGGAAACAAGAACAAAGGAATTGTGCTAATGTTTACAGGTTGTCATCAACAGAGCCAAGAACAAAGCCCTTCAGCTTGATTCCAGCCTAGTTCTTTTTCAAGTTATTTTATATTTCTGTTGTTCCCTTAACAAGATCTTGTTTAATCACTAGAGAAGATCACCTATTGCATAATACCTGCCTACTGTGCTCCATCAAAACAAAGACAGAAGGACTTTAAAGACAATGAAGCATACATTTCACTTACATGGTTAAGAGTATCAAGCACATCTAACAGAATGACAGCAACTACTGGGTTGGCAGAGATCACAAAGAGAAAAAAGTAATTCTCCAGTAAAGCAGAGTCTTAAAAGAAACACAGCAAACAAACAGGGACCGAGACAGGCTAGAAGTGTTCCCTTTAACAAAAGAAAAGAAAGATGCCTCCAGAAAGGCTGCCTGTGAAACCTACTGAAAGAGAGCAACTTCAGTATTTCCCTCTTGGAAAAAAAGTACAATTGAGGATGCAGGAGACCTGGCAACACAGGCAGTTCTCAAAAGAGCTGATAAAAAGAGCTGACTGAGCTCTCTTTCCTTAGACATCTCCTAATTCTGCAAAGTTAAACCTAATGTGTCAATAATGCTGCTTGAAGACACAAGCTCCCTAGGTATAAGTAAAAATGGCTACGAGCACGGATTGCTCAGGCCATGTTACGTGCAGATTTCTGCAGATCACAACAAGCATTACTTTCCTTCAAGTACTTGAAGCTCTCAAATGACAGGGGGAGCACATACACAATTGAGGAAGGGAAGAAGTCTTAAAGGGCATTCTTTCTCCTCAAAGATCATATTCAGGCTCTTCTCTGAAACTTAGGTATCAGCTGTTTCATTCCTGATCTTAAGTTTCCTTTGCATGCCAGGAAGAAAATCTATGGTCACACAAGACAGTGGGACTGGACTTCAAACATAATCCCCACGAAAATATACCCACACAGACAGGCAACTCAGACACTTCTTTGAAGGAAGCCAACATCACATTTACATGAAAAAGTTAAAGTACTTTGAAGATCCTTAGGACAAACCTTGGGATTCCATGGGAACATACCTTTTGGTATTTGCAATTATCCACTCTGAGGTTTGTGACACCAAGTTGGAAATGTCATTGTCCACTGATGTACAGAGAAGTGGGTCAAGATTAGCTGCCATTATTTTATTTGCTTAGCATCCTTGCTCTGTAAAAGTGACCAGCAATGTGAGCAGTCCGTGACACACACAGCACCTGCCCCACTACTCACTTCAATTTTTTTCAACAACACAGTAGGAAATGTACATGTTTAGGAAAGTCAAGAGCAATCTGGATGATAGTCAAGCCCTTGAAAGGATACGTGAGACAATGGTCACCCACTGGACAAGGTCAGAGGCGATCTGCAGAACTGCTTAGGACACTTGAGTGCAAAAAAGCTGTGCCTTGCCCCAAGTGAAGTGAGATTATGTTCGGCCTGACTGGTGGTGACACAGGGCCTGAATCTACTCCGATGTAACAGCCTCACAGCCTCGTAGCATCAAGAGAAGATGGGGATATTGTGCCAGGTCAGGCAGTACAGTAGGAAAGGGACCATCTACCTCCTTAGCAACCAGCCAGGGGGCTTACAGGGACTTCTGCATAGCCCTCTTGTCCACAAGTTTTTCCAGTTGTGCTGAACATTTCCTTCCTCTCCTTTTCAAATAAATCAGTTCTCATTTTAACTTTGCCTTCAAACTGAACAATTTTTAGAGTATTCAGGATTTTTAGAGTATTCAGGTCTTCCTACACCCTCAGAGACTATTATCTCTCTGCCTCGCCATGCAAATAAAGCTTGGAGACAGCTCAAACGAGGCTCGCAGCACAAATGATCACTAGTGGTGAGCTACACCTCATGACTCTCAGTCTTCCACCTTCACCATAAAGTGAAGGTGTCTCCATGTATTTTTCAACATACAATTTGCATCTACTAGCCAAGCTCTCTTCAGCTTACATTTTTGGTAAAGACCTCTATCATAAGATAGATAAGGACTTTCCACACCATTTAATGCTTTCAAAAATTAAAATGTAAGGCAAATTAAGTGCTTTATTGCTCACTTGTAATGAGAGGAAGCATTTCACAGTTCTGAAAAAAAAAAAACCCAAACCTTTCTCTTTATTTGCTCTGAAATCACTAGCCACTAACCACTACAATTCCTGAAAATTACTAAGAAATTTGTTACCAGCTGCTACAGAAGAAGGGCACAAACAGCCTTGAAATCCAAGTCTTACCACGCTATGTTCCTGAAGCAGGAGACCAGCAGAACATGACAAAAGCCAGGGAGATGGACCAGTAACCTACTGTAGTAACTAATGAGTCAAGTAGCTATGGAGACTCCAAAACAGATCACACCATTTCTGTGGCAGGCTTCTCTTATTATCGATTTATGCTCCAATGCCTTGTGTCCCATGGAACCTGAGAAGTGTGTAGAAACTCCTACCATAACAAAACTGTGTGTTCTACATTAATGGACAAGAGTATGAGCAACTACTTATGACGAAGGGCTGTGTTTGCTTTTCGTTTCTCCTTAGGTCACTCCTCTTAACAGTAGTAAACAGGTATCAAAACAGCATTTTTAATACTAATGAAATGTTTGTAATTTCATTTCAGATGAATTAAAATCATGATGGAATGAATACTACCCACGAGCTCTGCCCATTTTAGGACATTTGCTGTTTAATGACGCACTGAGGAGGGTTCCCGTAACAAGTCAGGCAGTATGTACAAAGCAAAGCAACCTGTCATGACGCCTGCTTCACATCAATTGTCATTCCCTTCCAACTTGTTCAGGATTTCTAGCTTGAAAATGCAACGCGCTGCTTTCACACAGCACAAACCTTCCTAACAGTGAGCGGCAACTCCAAGTTCTTAAGAATTGCCCAGGAAACTGCATCCTCAGACTACACAACATACACACAGTAAACCTTCACTTTGTCTCTGAGGTAAGTCTACTTCACCCAGCAAAAAGACCCACGGTCCAACAGTGGGCCCTTGGACGTGCTCACAGTCCACAGAGCACGTGCAGTAATCATCACGCTTGTGCTATCAATCAAAAGGCACATAGAAACAGATCAATTCCCCGACTCTCCTTCTCTTTTGTAAACAAACACATATGGATTGCTTTTCAAGTCTGTGCAAGAAAAAGATGTTCCTATAAATTTCCAAACTGCGCATAAAAGTCTTTGCTCAACAGGTTAAACGTTTCTTATACTGTAAGTTAATCAACAGGAAAGAGCTGTACACTTCAGATGATCAAGCTTCAGAGGGAAAGTCAGCTAATGAAAACACCTAGCATCAAGAAATCTATCAAAATGTCTAAATCCACGTGCATTTCCTAGTAAGACTACAGCGAGAACCAGAGATGGAAACACATAACCCAAAAGGAGCCTTCTCAGGCAAACCTGGTAAGTTCCTGTTAGGACAGGCAGGCTGGCTGTATGATCTCTATATCCAAATTCACCCTGAATTTCTGCCATTTGAAAGCTGCTTTGAAACTTTGCTTTTCTGCAATTAGCAGTTTCTCGTTACAAATCCACAGCGCCTCTGTAGAGAGTTCATATACCTACTTGTACCAGCACCGTCTTTTAGATTAAATGGTTGGTTTTTTCCTCCTTAATTTTCACTTTCCAACAGTCCCCTGGAATATAATTGTGTTTAATACAGTGGTTCAATGAACACTTCAAAGGTCATTATCAAATATGACAACCAAAACCAGAAGTCCCAGGCTGTCACTTCCAAGAGACTCTTTTCCACCCCCATATAGCCCATAAAGCTGTTTTCTGCAGACGTCTGGCTCAGCAAACAGAACCCGTGAATCCACCAAAACAAGGCTTTTTTTTTTGGTCACCTCAGTTCCCTGTTTCAGCTAGCCACACAACCACCTCTGCTTTCCAGTGGTGAAGAGGCAGGAAAGGAAAAGGGGAGAACATTCCCATATTTGCAGATGCAGCTTACAGTCTTCATATGAATACAGCTTCAAAATCCATTTTTTTAGCCTACCCAGTCAAGCTCTTCTATGTCCCTCTTGAAAACAGACTGCCGAAGGACTACGTATGTCATCCATTCCTGGAAGTGACAGAGAATCCCAATCCATTTTTCTGAAAGGTGGATCAGAGTTTTTATATATCAATACACATTATTACACTATAGGACTACATTTGTTGCCACTCTCGCCCCTAAATGACACCACTTCTGTGACTTATCCTTGACCACATGCAGTCTCTTTTCTGTTCCAGAGATCTCCTCATGTTAATTCCTAAGTCTATACTGTTATTATTCACTCTTATTGCATGACTTCACAAGGCACCCCATTTCTATCACTCCAGCATTCCTCACCATCCAGCTCTTGCACATTTCAGTCTTCCTTCGTAACAGATTCCTCCCATTTGCTCATCATAGTTAGATTTAACTGCAAAAACAACGTCAGCACCACTTACACGGGCCTAAGTTCAGTGCAAGCACCTTCAGACCAGCAGTTCCACTTCTCACACAAATCTGATGCTGCTTCCTCTCCTTCATACTGTTCCTTACTCAATTACTAGCTCTTGTACTAATTCTCCAGTACCTTCATTTTAAAAAAAAAAAAAAACCAACAAAAAAAACCAAACTAACAAGCTTTTTTTTTTTTTTAGCGTTGCATGGTCTGTTATCAAGTTCCAGCCAGGTCAGTCGGGCATGATCTATCTTTAGCAAAAGCCCACAGCACTTAGTCTACTTAGTTTCATGTTGTTAATTAATTCTTTCCTTCACAAATTCTCTAGAGCCTTGCATACTACTGATGTCAAACTCATTAGGCTATAGTTGCACAGCTCCCTGCCTCCAGTCCTTTTAGGAAATGATTTTTATAATTCAGTAACAAATCTGCTAAGTCAGAGGTAGCATATATTTAAAATTAGATTTCTGGTTAGATTTCCCATAGGAAGCCTGTCTGTCTGTGGTTCTACCAAATGTCATTATGTTCTTGCAGTTCTTCTCCCTGGGTCACAGATACCCCATCCTCTTCCTCTCCAACTTCTCCAGTTCATCTCTTGAGGTACTTAAAGACAACTTTGGTTCAGAGGTATTCCAACTCAATTTTTGACAACACCTGAAAACATACTTCTATAAACATTTTAATGACAGTAAGATAAAATTCACTGCTACTAATTTATAGTTGGGGGGGGGTGGTTTTTGTTTTCTTTTTCTGCTTTGCATCAACACTTCATGATGTTACAAGAAAAGAAACAGAAGCCCAAAAAGAACAGAAACAATGAAAACCACCTCTGCTTTTGCTTCCAACCTATGGCTTTTCCAAGAGGCCAATAACGTGAGGGCAAAAATGCGCTCTTCTTCCTACAGACACCCGACTAACGCTCATCTCCTAACGGTCTTTGACAAGAGAGCAGCTATCACAAACTTTGCAACCTAGATGATTAAATTACTTCATAGGCACTGATCCTGCGAACATCCACATGTGAACAGCCTCTAGACACCTTGAGAAGAAAGGATGCATTATGAAACCATGCAAGTCTTTCAGAAAAAAAGAGATTAAAGAACATCTACAATGAGCTATTGCACTTCCGCTTTGGCCTCTCTTGGTATGAGGAGTTGTTTCACATGTTACCATGCTGTCCTTGTTTTGTTTCCTGCTGCATTAACAAATATTAATTTAACTCTCTTGTGCGAAGCGAGTTCATGTCAGGCCAATTCTTGTATAACAACCACCATCATTATTGTTTTGGCAATTTTGATAAAGACTAAGAACGCTCCATGGAAAAAAAGACTCCAGGAATTGCAGGTCCAATATTACATCTATCTGCTCTTGCCACAGAAAAGCATCTCCTGTTTCAAGGGTTAAAAAAAAAAGAAAAATCCAAAACAAACAGAGCATAAAATACCTACGAAATACACAAAATTCTCCTACCTTACAGGCCACATGAAACAGTCAAGCATTTATGAAAGATGGGAAGAGACACGCAAAGGAAACTTAAACCAAGGGTGGACTTATGCCCTGGGGCCATCAAGCTGCCTGTGTACAAACTGTACCTGCGAGAGTTCAGCGCGGTGCCGCCCGGCTGGGCCGGCGGCAACAGAAGGTCGATTAAAAAATAGTGGGTTTTTTTCTCTTAATTCTCGGTCTGAACGCATGAAACACGCAGGACTGGCAGCAGGTACGGGTGCCAGATCTGAGCTGTCTCCCGGCATTTACAGGCAAAGGGAGGTTGGGGGGTGGAGGGAGGGGGGGCGCCGGCGGCCCAGAGCTCACCCCGCCGGCCCTCGCTCCGCCGCGCCCCGCGGCGGGAGCGCCCAGGCGGGACAGGGCGCCGTCACGTACGCAGCTCCACAAACACCCAGGGCCCGCAGCCGGCTGAGTCACGGCCCCGTCGGGCACCCCCCGCCCCGCGGCTGAGGGAACCCCCGGCCCGGCCCGGCCTCCTCCGCGGGTGAAGAGGGGGAGAGGCCGCGGCCAAAGAGGGCCCTAACGCGCTTCGCCAGTTTCAAACTGCCCCCTTCAGCAAAGCAAAGGCCTCCCCGGCCCCATCAGAAGCGCTCACCCCCTCCCGAGAGGCTCAAGCCTTCCCCGCGGGGCCGCGGCCGGGCCGCCCCGCCGCAGCCTTAGAGCAGCAGCCGGGGAAAGGGGACCCGGCGGAGGGGAGAGGCGGGAAACGAGAGGCACCCGCCCGGCAGGAGAGGAGGAGGAGAAGGAGGAAGAGGAGGAGGAGGCGGGCGGCACCCGCGCCCCCTCACCTGGCAGCCCTTCTTGTGGTGGAAGCCCACCACCACGATGTGCAGCACCGGGCCCCGCGGAGGGGCAGCCGGCGGCGCGCCCCGCTTCTCCATGGAGGAGCCCCAGCGATGGCCGCTCCGGAGGACGCCGCCGTAGCCGGCCTCTCGCTCCGCCTCCCCGCCGCTGAGGGTCCGGACAGGGACGCAGCCCCGGCCACCTGCGCTTCCGCAGCGCCGGGCCGGGGAAAGGCGGGGCGCCGGTGGCAGCGCCTCCCTCTTCCCGTGTCTCCCTCCCCACCGCCGCCGCCTGTCTCCTTAGGAGGAGGCGTCAGGTCGTGAGCTGCGAAGTGCGGGTGGGAGGCAGCGCTATTCCGCTCCCGCTCTGCGGGAAGGCTCGCTTCAACGAAGGGGCTGCCAGGGAAAGCGGCTTCGTTTTATCCCGCGGCCAGGAAGATGCACCGCGGGCGGGCGGTGGGAAGCGGCCGGCTGGGCCTCGGCTGAGGCCTTCCCGCCGGTCCCCCCGGCGCACCCTGCGGACAGCCGGGCTGCGAGCAGGGGCGACAGCGGTGCCTCTTTCTTCTGGTCGTCATCTTTTCTGAGAAAATCTCCTCTCGAAGCTGCCCTGAAGCGCGGAGGGGACAGCACATCCTGGGGCTGCGTGCTTCCAGCGTGAAGTCGTGCGGGTTCATGGCCGCGCAGAATGAACTCTGGAACTGTTTCGGTCCAGGTGTGTCGGGTTGGTTGCTGAAGGTTAAAAATGAGAAAAATCAAGTTAAGGCTTCTTCTGTTAGCGCTGTTCTGCTGTTAAACATACATTATGATACAGAAAGCCAGTTCAAAGACTTGTCCAAGAGCACAGGCAAATTTAGTGTGAGAGAAAAAAAATTAAAGTCTATCTTACCACACTCAGACCATGCTCCCTTTTTAACCTTTGTTATAGTTCAATTCTGGTTATTTAAATCAACAGCATTTGCTAGAGACTGTACTCTTAATAACTAAGATTCTCTGTGGAAATCGGAGGAAGAGATTATTTTTGAAAGAACTGTAAAAGAACAGCAATTAAAGAAAATCGTATCACTAACACAGTACCCAGAGGCTCAAATTATAACAATAAAGCGTGTAATTACATATTGTTCCTCAGCTCCAACCGAAGTGCCATTATAGAAAAAATACACTACAGGGAACACAGGATAAGCTGCAAGGAACAATCCAGCTCTGTCAAGTGAATTATTTTTTATTAGTTTTAGTCTGTAACTTACTGTTCAGTACCATTTTAAAAAAGAAAAAGGTATGAAATATTGGCCATTATCTCCTGCAGTAAAGAAATATCCCCCAAAAGATGCATGAGAGTGTTTATAGCTCATACTCAGTTGATTGAGGAAAGCACAGTCTGGCATCACTCTTACTGCTATGGATTTTGCATTATAGAGGTGTCTTAGTGACACTGCTGGATAATTGTGGCTTATTGCTTCTCTGAACACATTATTACTTTTTTTTTTTCTGTTTGAAATTTTCTTTCCTCCTAAGGCAATAAAAATGCTGGACTGACAACATCAGCCTGCTCCAGGAAAACTAACTGGTTGACATCACCTATATTTTTTTTTTCACAGCTCACACTGCATGTATTTATGAGAAAGAAAGAAAGATGAGAGCTGCTACAAAACGGAAGCTCTTGGAAAAGTCTCAGTCGGAATTTTCCTTCTTGGTGCACAGCTAACACATAGCAATGAAAACTCAGCCCTACAGTTCTTCTGTGACTCAGAGGTAATATTTTGCTTAAGAAACACCAGCTATTATATCATTACCATAGTAATCGTAATTTGTTAGTCATTCTGCATTTCATAACAGTAACAAGGAGTTCTCAACTTGGCTGATGTGCAATGAGACTTCCTGAGATGGATGAGCTTTCCCTGGGCAGTATGATAGTTTATGTCCGGAAGTAACATCAGAGGTGACCCAGTGCCTGTGGTAGCTGGTAGCTCCACTCTATTTGTTAGGTCCAGCTGCCTAAAGAAAGAAACTGTGAATTTGTGGAGACAAAGCTGTGAGTAAAAAATAATCATTCTGGGATTTCTGTTGAAGAAAAGCATAAATGAATTCCTGGCATGGACCTGAGGTTTGTAACTAATTTCTTCTGGATAGCAATCTCACTTTGTGTTTGGAGTAGATTTTTTTTTCTGAAGCACTTGTCCAAAATTTTAGAAAAACTGAACTATGTGCAGTAAGGATCATAACACGGGTTGGGATTATGATCTCTCACTTGGAAGCTTCAGTAAAATAAATAAGAAAGAGAAAAGACTACAAAATAATTGATCGGACATACATTTAATGAATGTCTCACAATATTAAAAACTGGAGAACATTTTACAAAGATAAAAATCTTAGATATGAATATAAAAATATAGAAAAATACCCATCAGTTAAGTAAACAAGCAAACAAAAGTAGCACAAAGAACAAAGTGATTATCTTATGTGAAATATGGAAAAAAGTAGTAAGGCAAGAGGAGAAAACAACTCAGGCCTATCAGCTCAGGCCAAGGAAATGTCTGAGAGACACTCTGCCCTCTGACCATTAAGAGCTAACCCGTAGCTCCCTATTTTATTCCTACTTATGTGCCATCATGGCAACAACTATGATAGGACCATAGAAAAGGTGTCCTGAGATCTCCATCATCCAGGATGGTTTTCATGACATGAAAATGAGAGTGCTTGTCAGCACCTCCTCCGGAACTTCACCACCTCTCTATCTGACCTAAAAGCTAGTAAAAATCTAACCCAAAGAAAAGACAAAAACATCCCCTAAAGATTTGGTCTGCAGAGAGGCCCCCCAAACAGCCAGCTCCCAACAGATGGTGCCACCCCTACAGCCGATGCCAGTTGTAAGCGCATCATCCAGGAATGATCTCTGAAACAAGTTCCCTGACTCCTTTGATTCAGCCTACTGAACGCAGTCCTTGCTTTCTCGTCCCATCTTGTACATTCATGCTCAATATCATCATTTTTGTTGAAAAAGGAGACAGAGGATTTGTTTGAAGACAGTCTGGATATGACTCAAACCCGTAAATCTCCCTGTCTGCCTCCTGACCTCCCTTCTCCCATTCTTTTTGTATTTATGACCCTGAACCTAGTTAGATTTCCCTTAGGAAGGAAGCCTGGCTGTTTGTGGTTCTAATGATTGTCATTCTATTCCTGCAGTTCTCCCTGTGACACAGCTATCCCTTCCCCTTCCTCAGCTACCTTCCTCTCCAACCTCTAGAGTTACTTAAAGACAACTTTAGTTAGGAGGTCTTCCCCCCCCCCCCAAACCTAAACCAGATGAGGGTCAAAATGTGCTGTTCCTCCTACAGACACTCAACTAACACTCATCTCCTAACAATCTTTGACAGGAAAGTGACTGATAAATATCATAAACCTTGCAACCTAGGTGATCAAATTCCCTCATAGGAACTGATCCTATGAACATCCACATGTGAACAGCCCCTGGACACGCTGAGGAGAAAGGATGCATTACAAAGCCGTGCAAGTCTTTGAGAAAAAGAGACAGAAGAACATCTGCAATTAGTTATTGCACTTATGCCTCAGACTCTGTTGGTATGAGGAATTGTTTAATTGATTAAATTAACTCCCTCATACCTTGTATGGAATGCGTTCACATCAAACTAATTCTTGTGTAACAATGGCCATCACATGCATGATTCTTCTGGGAATTTTGGTAAAGTCTAAGAATGCTCCATGGAAGAAGACTGGTTGGCCTTCTCCCGCTTTCAGAAGAGCTTCTTTCAGGAATGTGAAAGACCACTGCCATTTCAGGGCTACCTTAACTAGAGCATTCAGTTCTCCAGCAACTGAAATGTATTGAACCATTTCAAAAAAGCACCTTTTCAGGAATGCAAAAAAAAACCACAAAGGCTAGTGAGTAGCTTTCCCCACTGAAACACTGAAATAGAATCTCTGAGGCTTAGCTACTGAGAGAACAGAAAGAGGGAGGAAAGAGAAGGGAGAAGAATGAAAACAAATCCAATTTTGTGTTAAACAGATTAAATTTAACATTCACTAACATAAGTTAGAAGCTCCAAATTTGTTTATGTAACAGTAGCAGCGAAGTGTGCAAGGACACTAGAGTGACTGTTTTTCTCCCCACTCTTGCAATATGTAGACAAGTGGTCCTTTGATGTATTTCCCCTAAATGACGTCAGCGGAGATCACGTGCTGAAATTCATTTTCTGTGAACTTCTCACCAGCTATGATGTGATCAACTGTTTCAAGGTCAGTAGTTAGAAGATGGGTCTCTTCTTCCATCTCAGGTTTTGTTGAACTTCCCTCTCATCCTGCTTTGTTCCATTCCAAATGCAATTCTGGCACTATTTGAAAGCTTTGTGGATGGTGTATTTTCCCTAGAAGGTTAAAAGAATCCTTTTTTTTTTTCAGTAAGCAGGACCAAATGTTATTTGAGCGGTGCATTTAATTGCAGTAGGGCACCATGAAGTAGGCAGGGTTCCAAACAGGCTTCCCCACAGGAAATACTGCGTTTGATGCTGTGGGAACAATGGTGTCATTCTCCTGAGATTCACAGGGCTCTCAAGCTTGCAGGCAGAAAAGGAGAGCTTGGATTATTACAGAGGTTTGCAGACACAAATGCGACATATCTTCTCCTGCAGCTTTGAACAGGTTTAAATTTGCATGGCAGAAACATTTCTTTCAGACTTGACTGTTCTCCCCACCCAAATACTCCGCTGTCCCTTCCTCCATTGGCACTTCTGCTCCCTGGGGGTCCTCGCTCACTTTGGCTGGAAAGGGTTCTGGCTCCTGTGCTTCTTCAGGAGCTGCTCATGCCTGATGAGAAATGTTTGAGGAAGGTAACTGGTCAGAATTGTTTCCTTAGAAAATACTGACTGTGAGTAGTAAAGCAGAGATATATTCCAGTGGGTTGTGAGGGGAGCAGAGAGAGTCTTGTGACCTCTGGGCATGGGTGTGAATTATTCAAGTAGACACAGCTCTTTTGGGCCTCTGATCAAAATGCTCCCCTCTGAACACTAGTCATTAAAGATGATTATTTAGTTTGTAATTCTGTGCTGTTTTCCTCAGATCTTCACTTCTGCCCTGGTGTCCATTCTGGAAGCTCTGGAGGTTGGCTACAGCCAACACAAAATCCCCTAATCCTCAACCTAATGCACGACGCAGATGTGACACGGATGGTCCATTACCTCCTCTTCAAGACAGACATAGCAGTAAGAACATGAGACAGCTAAAGCCATACAACGCTGACAGGAATGGATTGAAGGCTTAAACAAAAAGAAATACTGAGCACGCAGTACATTCCCACAGCAGCTGTCAAGACAAAGAACAGAAATATATTTGGACCAGAGAAATTGAAGATGGACTAGAGAAACTGAAGGCAGACAGTGATGATCAGCTATGGCAGTTTGGGTTCAGCTGGGGATAGGAGGCAACGTGGAATATCCAATCTGTCCCTAGCCCTTGAGCCCAATCTTGGAGATTATATCCACTAAAGTGTGTTCCTTGGTCACCTTGTATTTGGTGAGGGGGACCGTATTGATAAACGATTTGTTCTAAAGCTTCAGTTGTGCTATGTTGATTCGTATATTTGGTGGGTTTAGCAAAAACCAGTCCTGACCCTATATCCACAGCAGTGAATACGTATCGCCACCCCCTTGACAGGGGGTGTAATCGACCTGCCAGGTATTCAAGGCCCACTGACCCCATTTTATCTTTCCCCATGGCCTATAGAATGCCCTTAAACGCAGCTGCAGACTGACTGTGAGCGGTGTCCCCCGCGCGCGCAGCATGAGCCCCATCGGTGTCCGCAAGCTACGTGCGCATTTGTAGCTTGAGCAGGTACTTGGGCGGAGGTCGTATCATCTACTTCCCTATTGCTCTGTGGCTCAAGCAAATCATCTTTGTGATGAGCTGGGACATGCTTTACTTCTAAAGGATACTTTTGTATATATTGCCAAATTTGTTGCCGGTTCTACCGAGGTCACCGGGCTGCTCGGTACCGGTGGGACCGGCGACAGCCCCGGGCGGCGCTGCCCGGCTGGCCTGGCGGAAGGGGAAAAAAAGAAGAGTTTTTCCTTTAAATCTCTACCTGGACGCATTCAACAGACGCGACACACGAGTCCTACGACCCCCGCTCCTCCCCGGCACTTACGGGAAAACGGGGGGAGGTCCCGGGGCGGGGCGGGGCCCGAGCGGAGCGACGGCTCTGCCATCCGCTCGTCGGGGCTGCTGTGCCGGCTCCCGCGGGAGGTGGCAGCGATTGGTCAGGCCTGGGACCAACATGGCGGCTACCGCGACCACCAACCCCTCTCAGCTCCTGCCGCTCGGTAACCGGTGTTCGGGGCGGCGCGGCCCTCACGGCTCGTCAGTCACGCGTCTGCCGGGGGCAGCGGGGCCCTCTCGCTGCTCGGGAGCCGCGCCCGGGCTTGATCACCGGCGCAGTCGCGGCCGGCTGGGGAGGAGCGTTGGTGCTCGGCCGTCGGG